>CAJYCY020000108.1:0-10686 GCA_913698135.1 Labidopullus appendiculatus
AGCAAAATAGCAGAATTAGTTAACAAACTGACAAAGCTTGACGATGTTATAACAAAGAAAATGAAAATTGAAGGAGAACTTGCCTTACAGAAATTGATCCAACCGCAAGATACGGATGCATGGTATATCAAGCTTGCTGACCGATTACACAACATGCAAACCCTCCATTATATTAAGTCAAGAGAAAAACAAAAAAGAATAGCCTTGGATACTTTAAACAATTTTATACCTCTAGCAAAACTAGTTCGAGTAAAATGGATAGAACGGAAACTATACGTATTAGCTAGCAAAATATTAGAGGAAAATTAATTAATTTAAGTTACATTCAGATATAAAGCAATTGAGTCTTATACATTTCTAACTATAATTGTTCCTGTTGTTCTAACTTTAATATAAAAATATTATCTGTTTTAATTCAGTATAATCAATACGTCGGTCTAAATGAACAAAGTTTTTATGGATGCCGATAGTCCAATCTAGTTGCCAAGCAGTGGCAATTAAATCGCCTTTAATGGTTTTATCTAGGGTTAGAACGTCAACGGCACAGCAACCGCCTCCATTATGGTGCGGATAGTCGTAGATATGAAAGGAGTTTTTAGCTCCGTTGATTTTCTTGTTATACTCTCGGCAACGGCAACCTGAACTAACAGACATTGGTTTATTAAAAATCTTGCGTAAGTTTACTAGTTTCTCTGCAAAGCCAGTAGCTAGTACTATTTTCCCTGTTTGTTTGCAAGCTAATTCTTGATAGGTAAAATAAGGGATATAATATGTATTGTTCATATTTATTTTATAATTTTGACTTTTATTTGGTTTGTTTCTTCATTTTTTCTGATAGGCGTTTTGGTTATAAATCTTAAAATAATATTAATAATGGCAATAATAGTAACGCTCATTGCGGTTTGGTGTTCTTCTGATAGTTCAATATTAAAATCAGCTAGCCAAGCAGTTAATATAGTGATTAGGTTAAATATAATGGTTCTAAATCCTTGTAATTTTTGCATAAATATACCTTTTAGTTGTTTTGGAAATTTGTTATTTGAAGATTAATCTTATAATGGCTATGTTAGAATTGTAGGATTATGGGGTGGTAAATGAGCTTTAGATAAGAGTAATGGGAATTATGACTTTTGCCATTTTTCACCATCAAATCGATAATGACTGCCATCATCATCTAATACTACTTCTTGCCATTTATGCGGTATAATAAACCGCCAGCCATGCTCTAATTTTTGAGCGATATTATTCTCATGACCAATAAATTCTTGCTCGGCGTTTGCACCAATTATATATAGTTGACCAAGTTTTTGGTTATCTAGCTCTATTTCAGGAGAGGTGATACCGATAGCTTGCACTACTGGATTTATCAGTATATCAAGTAAACTAAGAGCTTCATTATGGGTAATTTCTTTCTGCATCTGCCCACTATGAATCAAAGGTAGTTTTAATCTAGCTGTACATGACATGTGAGTTAGTTAATATTATTTAGAGATATAGTGGTTTCGTAACCTCGACCTACCAAGTTAGAGAGTTGGTAAATAGTGGCAGTTAGTTTTGGAACGATCATGTTTTGATTTGTTACAACTGAATCAGCTAATTGTTGCTCTTTACTGTATATTACGCTTTGACAAGATGATTCCAATATTCTAACTAGTTGTTGATCGCATTTAATATCAATTTCATATTTTTCAAATTCTTTACTAATTGGCATGTCAACATAATCACGCCACTCATTATCAATTCTAGACCTTTTAATCCAACTGATTATAATATTATAGTTTTTATCATATTTAGCTGTGACATGAACTGGAGCAAATGGTTTCAGACATTTACCAGTATAGGTAAATGTAACAGGAGTTGTTTCAGCAAGAGTTTTGCCTACTGATACAGCTTTGTAATGGATTGGACGATCAATTAAATTATTATTGATTGGCATTAGAGTTGTTGCATCTGTTAGCAAAATAAATCTATCGCCTATTTGGTGGTTATTAATTGCCCATTCAGTGCCTTGCCTGCCTCTTAGAAGTTTGCTTAATTTGTATTTATTAGAACCAATTAGCTCAGCTTCTTGGAATTGAATCAGTTCATTGCCTATCAGTGCTTTATTAGCACCATTTAATAAAGTTAGCTCATTTACAGTTTGTAGTTTGCCATGTAATAACTGAACGACAATGATATTTTGGTTATCAATGATTAAACTAGATGCTGGTAAAAAATTATTTAATAGAAAACCTGAGGTAGCTTGATTAGTTGTAGTAAATAGTGGTTTATAATGTTCACCATCTTGGCTTTGATAAATTATTGCTCCATTCCAGTTACTATCATCAGCATTTACTACTAACTGCAACATGCCTTGGTTACTACCATGTCCTCCATATCCTATATAATTGTCTGATGAGAAAATAGGAACGTCTATTAGCTGCAAAATAGATGTAGCTATCGGTTTTGGTATGTCATATTTCTTTGGAAGATAGTTGGTATTACTAGTAAAATCATATAAGTTTATATTAAAGCTTTTGGCAATTATTTTAATCTGACCTGTACGCTGGTTGTCTGTTTTGATAATTCGTAAACTATGAATAGCATTTTGGCAGATGACATTGATAATATCAATTGGTTCTAAATAAGCGTATTTTGGCGGTAGAGTTAGTTTATAATTAACCCGCTCCTGCCAACTATTGTATAAAATAATATCAACTATTTGTTTGGCTTGCTGATTATCTAATATAATTGGTAGAGAAAAATTTATTTGATCTTTTGTATTTACCGTTTGTCTTTGAGTTTCTACAGTCAGATAATCATAATTTTGCTGGCATTCAATATGGGTAAGGCTGACTTTTTGTGGTAACTCAAGCTCTTGCAGTAGGTTAATTTCTAGAGTTTCCTTGATGTCTTGATTATTGCTTGTACTATTGCCATGACTATTGCTAGGAATTAATTCTTCCTCACTGATACTCACAGTAACGCTGGCTTCAATTCTTGGAACAAATTTTAAAATTCCATCACTCTCTACTATATCAAAAAAATAACTAGTCTGTAATTGGGCAATTGCGTCTCTAGCTGTTAAATGTTGGGATATAACATAGCCTGTTACTTCATTGGTTAATCTAGATACATCGTAGTCATCAGCTTTTAAGCCAGTATTACTTAAAATCTCGGCAATAATCGCTCCAAGAGTTGAACAACCAAGTTTACCATTGATCCAATGACCAGTAATCCATAAATTACCATCCTGCCAAATATTTTTTAAATCGGGCCAAAAAGGAAATGGTCTAGCATCATAAGTCCAAACAAATCTCTTTGCTACTAATTGCTCTAATCCACTATGGGAGTTTTTATTTTGCCAATAATCTAAGCTGGCATTTAATGCTTGCCGCTGAGCAAAAAAACTAACTCTGCCTCTTGAGCCTCTTGGATAATGTGACTCGCAAGAAGATGGATCGTAAAATACGTTAGGCTGATTGCTGCAACCATCTACTGACGGAAAGCCAAATTCAGTAAACCAGATTGGTTTCATTTTAGACTGCCAAGCGGTATAGTTACCATTAGGGTTTTGATGATAATTACTCCACCAATATTCTAAATTTTTCCAAGCATATTTACCATCAGAAAAGTAATGTCTTATGCGTCTAGTATGATCATAATAATATTGCCATCCTTCACCGCTTTGCCAACCATCTTTTATTAAGTCTTCGGTAATTTGCCTTTGTAGCAAATCTTCAGTTAGGGGAAAATAAGCGTCAATTCCAATAAAATCAATATTAGGACTTGTCCATAATGGATCAAGATTAAACCACCCACCTTCTGTGTGGTGATATTCTGACCAATCAGCGGCGTATGTAATTAGGGTATTGTAGCCAAGGATAGTTTTTACCATCGCTGCTAAATTAATTAGTTGATTTACCGTAGGGTAGGAGCCAATATTATCAGTAAATCCAGTTAGCCCAACTAATTCTGAACCAATAATAAAAGCGTCTACTTTATTCTTGATTAAGTTTGCATAATGGACAATAAAATTATTATAACCATTTTCTTGATTAAACCAGTTTATTATTTCATTAGCAGAATTAGCTGTTATCCTACCACACCAAGGTTTGGCTTCAGGTGATATCTGATCAACAAAGATCATTGGATAAAACATGATCTTATAACCACGCTGTTTTAATTGGTTTGTGATTTCTATTATTGTTTGGTCAGAAGGAGTACCGCCATAGGTTGGCGTATATTCATCGAAATATAAAACTATTTTTGCGGAATCTCTAGTTAATCCAGCAACTTGCCAATCAATCGGGGTTATTTCCGCTCCATCTCCATTAAACTCTACTTTTGGGATAATCCGGCAATTAGCAGCAATATTACTAGTAGCAAACCATGTAACTACTAATGCTACCCACTGTAAATTAGGCAATGTTTTAGCCATTTGCTCTATGGCAAGGAGCATATTAGCTTTATGAGCATAATTATGCAAATTAATATAATTTTTTGCACCATAAGCTTCTACTTTGTTACCTACCTTGAAGGCATTTCGCTTAACATGAATTTGATCAGAATAAACAAACTCTCCTGCACCTGGAATCAATACCACCTCTTTAATCTTATCTTCTACGCAAGGTTTTATCTGGACTTTTCGTTTAACCTCAAAAGTAAAGTTTGGGACTCGATTATCAAATTGTTCAAGTGGTAAATTGTCAAATACTACGTAACATAATCCTCTATAAGCTGGATAGCTATTAAATGCTTTGTATTTACCAATAATCTCATCGGGTAATTGGTCTTCAGAGCCTAAGTGAATATTGCATTTACCTTGCTTAGATCGTAGTAACTCTTCTGTTAAAATAGTCCCATCAGCCCAAATTTTAACTATTTCTTCTACTTCCCCTTCACATATTGCAATAGCTAGACTTACACAGTAATTATAATTGATGGTGTGTTCAATATTATCATCAATTTCATTAACTGATTCTTTTATATCAGTTGCCCAAATAATATTACCAGCTAGCCGCATATTACCATAAACTTTTGGTATAACCTCACCATAGCTTGAGATTTGAACTCTTAAATCCTGGAGTCTTGCTCCCTCTTGCATAGGTAAACTATCTGACGATTTTTGTTTTTCACCAAATAGATTGCTTACTGCAGACCCAAGAACAGCACCTTGAATAAGACCTCCAAGACCACCTAGCACAAAACCACTAGCACCACCTAATATCGGTAATATTATGTCAAGCATCTGGAGGAATTTATATGAAGAATTTTTTAATTTTCTGTATTTGACGATTAATTGCTCGATTTGCTAGTTAATCTATCCATACCTGGCAAGTCAGGCTCTCCACGAAAATTAATTATATTATTAAATTTCTCTATGCAAGTTTTGCTACTCTTATCGCAGCCAGCGTAAATTATAAATTGATCAGCTTGCTCAATTATAAAAGGCATAGGTAATACTAGAGTGACTTGACCACCAACAGCAAAATTTTTAACTTCCATTTCTAAACCAATATTAGCTCCAGTGAGCCAATGAACATAGCCCGATGTAAACCAATCAGATGGCTGGTTTAGATTTGTCGCAAAAAAATTTTGTTGATCAATAGTTTGCGAGATATAGGTTTGTACCATAAATCCTTGCTGGTTAAGGTTAAACCTGCATCTGTTATCACCAAGATTCGCTCGACAATGCGGCAAGTAAGTTTCACACATAGTTTGAGAAAGAAATTGCGTTAATCCTCTTACTTCAGCATGAAATAAATTTTTATTTATAGTAACTCCACCAAGGATTCCTCGTTTTTGGATTAATTTGCCATCATGGGGAGATTGATAATTTACTAAAAATATTTCTACCTCAGCAAAATCATATTTACCAGCTAATAAATCAGTATGGGTTATTTTATTTTCATGAAATTGTCCAGTTAGATCAAGATTATCAACCGCCATATTGCTATTGCTTTCAATATTAGTTGGGGTGAAGCCAGCAATTGAATCATATTTTATTCCTTCAATAAATAAATCCTGATCATGATCGGTAAAAGCAAAAATTATGCTATCCTTACGGGTGAGTTTCCAACAAGTGGCAAGGGTGGTAACTTCACTGCTTAAGTGACTTCTAAATTGAGGAGAAATACTTCGCATGTTTTTTAGACTATATTATTTTATAACCTTAAGATAACCATTATCAGCATAATTAATTATTTTTTGATCAAACGTCATTAAATGAGAATTAATTGATCTAGCAGAGGCTATTATCATCCTATCAGCCGGATCTTTATGCTCATATTTTGGTAGAGTACAACTTTGAATTAGTATTGGAATAGAAAGATTAATTAAATTAAGTCCTGGAATAGATGTGATTTTATCAATCCATTCATCAAGATTAATTGATATAGCTATTTTAGCTTTATTTATTAACATGGTTGTTTCCCAAATAGATATAGCAGAAACATATAAATTACTAGCTTGTCTAACCTGTTCAATTATTTTAACTTGTTCCTTTGATAGGTTTATACCTTCAGTATACCATATTAGAACATGAGTATCTAAAGTCAGTCTTTCCAAATTAATCATTGGATCATTAATCATTGATAACTTCCCAATCATGTTCTAAGTTACAGTTTATAATATCATCTTTTATTTTTACTGTTCCTTTCATGCAACCAAAGTAATTTTTATTAGTATCAACTTTATTAGAATCTAAAGGAACAATTTTAGCTATAGGCAATTTTCTTTTGGTTATAATAAAAGAACTATGATTATTTCTAACATCATCTACTAAACTTAAAAAATGCTTTTTAAACTCAGTAGCGGATATTTGATTATTTACTTTTTCCATATTACTACTTAATTAATTTATAATACTTACATATAGTTTTATTATACTTGAAAATATCCATAAATACTATACGATAGCGTATATTAGTATTAAATTATTTTAATGCTATATACTATGGTCATATAAAAATATGATATTATGTTCTTCCAGTCACAAATGCTTTTTTATAAAAACATTTGTTATGCCTTGTACCGGTTCGACATATAAATCACCAACAGTAATAGAATTTCTATAGGCGAATCTCGATTAATGGAATATTCCCCCAGCTAGCCACAGCAAAACTATCCATCGATAAATCAAGCTGGTCTGTATCAAATCTTACCGGTACATCAAACTCAAAATCAGCAGTTATTTCTTCGCCACTTCTTAGAGGGCTATCAAAATTAACCATACCGGTAGTAAAATCAATATTAACCCCTTCTTCTTGTAATAAAGAATCAAGATAAATCCTACAAAAATTATTATTTACTGGCTTGTTAATTATTCGTATATAAATATAACCACCACTAACATATTGTTTAACTAGCTGAAAACTTGTTTTCTCTCCATCACCTTTGCCAATAATTTGGTTGATAGCTTGGTAATCCGAAAAATCCTTATAGCGAAAGCCAATAGCTCTACCGTGCCTTGCTCTAAAAAAGGCAATTAGCTGTTGCCACTGAATTTCAGTTTTGATGCCGCTACCTATGTCATATCTGCATCTTGCTGATTGCCAGTTAATGTTACGTTGCTCATGACCACTAAAGCTTGTTGCTATATCAGTTGAGAATATCGGACCACCTTTGGAACCGTAAGATATATCAGGTGGAAATTGTACTTCTGCAAAAGCATTCATATTACAAATTTCTTCTGCTTCTAGAGATTTGTCTTGCCATATCTGCTGTTATCTGGCTACGACTTTGATTAAAAGAGGCAATATCTGGTGTTTGAATATGCATATTGACGATGATGTTACCACCATTGCTATTAGCTGCTTGTAAGCTGCTAAATGGGACAATGCTACCTACACTATTAGGAATAAATAATTCAGGTTCGCCACCATCTCCTACCACATGGGCTTTGTTAGGTTTTACAGTACCGCCGCTGGCAAAAAATCCACCAAATATTGAGCTAGTTCCTGATAAAGTACCACTGCCATTATTATTACAGCTACTAAATAACCCACCAACTAATCCACCATTACCGTTACCGCCTAAAATAGTTTCCTTCAAAGTCATTTTTAGAATATCACTTTGTAATTGTTTGAAGAAATCGCTACATGTTTCTTTTAAGCTTTTAATATGACCACCAACGCCAAAAGCACTATCGGCAAAATTATCAATTAGACTATTTGCACAATCCTTAGAATTTTCTTTTATCAAATCAAAACTATCTTTAGTGTGATAAGCAAAACTATCAAATCTTTGCTCACTTTGCTGGAGGGTCCTATTATAAGTATCTTGATCAATTAAGCCTTGTTTAAGTAGTTTGTTTAATTTCTCTATTTGTGCATTATGTTTTTCCATCGGAGTTCTTGTTTGTTCAAATATCTGTTTAGCCTCACTCATTAATTGATTATGCTTATTTAAAATAGTTAGTTCTTCTTTTTTTGGCAATCTCAAAGATTGTATTACTCTAGGATGTTCCAGTGATTTATTATATTCTTCTGCTGCCTTCTTGCTATTATTAAACCATTTAGTTAAAGTAACTAAACTGGCAATAGTAGCTGATATAGCCACAGCCATTAAACCTAAAGGATTTGCCATTAGAGCAATGGTAAATCCTCGTACCGCCATATTAGCCGCTACCAGCCATGCAACTAATTTTAAGGCTAAAAGTGTTGAGATAGCAGTTATTAAAAAAGTAATAGCAGGGTGACCTGTACGAACCGCTTCAAAAAATTCAGTAATTATTGGTAATATTGGAATTAACACTGAAGTAATCAAAGCTGTTAGTACAATCTGTAACTTATTTAACTCGCTATTAAATTGCTCCATAGCTTTACACTGTTCTTCCGATAAAGAACCACCTAATGCTCTTGCTTCTTCTCGAAGTTTTTCTATGCCTACTGCTCCTTTTTCGGTAATTTGTGCTAAGGCAGCACTTTCTGTGCCAAATAATTTGCTAGCAATAGTGGCTTTATCTGCCGCACTTACTAATCTTTCAAAACTGCCAGCTATTTTTACTAATTGCTGATCAGGGCTTAAATTAACCAACTCTTTAGCCGATAGTCCAAGTAACTGCAAAGCTTGTTTTGCCTCACCGCTACCATTAGCTGCTTGCTCAATTCTCATAGACATTTGCTGCAAACCAGAAGTGAGTGAATCAAATTCTACTCCACAATTTTGAGCAGCATATTTTAATTCAGATAGGCATTTGGTACTAATATCCAATTTATTAGCCATTTTACCTATTTGGCTACCTGTATCGATAATCTTTTTTAAAGTTGCTACACTAAAAGCTGCACTAAGGATAGTACCAATTTTACCAAAACCGAAACTAACTTTACTTGATAAAGTTTGCAACTGCTTAAAGCTTTGCTTAATTCGACTAAAAGCCTCCCTAGTCTTATCTACTCCACGAAATGTTACTCTGACTTCTTTGTTACTCATTAGATATCTTCATTGATCATTTTCTTAAATCTATCGTTGGTTATTTCTTACTTTACTTTGCTGTTTATCTTTTTTAATTTTAAAATATGCCAACCAATAATTCCATTCATCAACGGTCATTTGTTCAATTTCTGTAATTGTTTTATGCAAATGCTCAGCCAACATAAACATATTTAGTAATATTGGTTGATTTAAGAGTTTTTTTCAGCAAGCTCACTATCGCTTTCTCCCATAATTCTGGTAGCTATCCGGATTAACACATCAGGATCACAATTACGCATTAGATCAGGTTTATCAGCTCGGCTAAACAAGCAATTGCCTTCAGCGTCTTTAGCTTTCATAATCAAAGCTTCAACCATTAACCCTAAATCATCTTCCTTAGCCATTTTATATAGACGGTTCTTTTGAGATAGCGTTAGGGGAGAACAATGGATATATAATGGATTTGCTCCATCTCCCCATTCAGGAACTTCAATTATTTTATCTTCCTTAGCGTCAAAATGGGCTTTAACCCTATCGATAATTTTCTCAGTCATATTTCACCTACATAATTATTTAGTTGTTTTTAATTATTAGACTTCCTGCATAAGTCAAAGATAGTTGAGGGATTTTTAGGAAAAACGAAACCGAGTACCGCAGCGTACATAGACGTACGTGAGGAACGGAGGCGAGTTTCGACGACAAAATCACCAACTAGATTGGCTTATGCAGGAAGTCTAATTTTATCCTGATGTTAAAGCTCCTGTACCTTGGAAGGTAAAAGAACTCTCTACCAATCCATCAAATGAGGCTTGTCGTGAGATGCCGGTAATAATTGCTGTGCCGCTAAAATATTTTTTATCATTTCCAATTCCTTCTGGATATAAATTAAGCTCGATCGTGCTACCAATAACAAGTTTACCTTGTCCTCCATTATCGGCTTCATCCCAAAAAGCGTCAATTGACCCAGGCCAGCTTTTGATGGTAGCTTGATTCTTACGCCACTGGCTACCAATAATACTTGCATCAACCGTGTCACACACTTCCTCTAATGACCATGATTTTACCTCAGCTATGTGCTGATCGGTTATCTTTATTATTCATTCTGCTCCTGCATGAGTAGACATTTTTTTACTCCTTTCTATTTTTATTAATATAACAGATTTTTATGAGCCACTAATAGCTGTTGTCATTATTTATAGAGTAGACGTAAGCGTCACCACTTACGCCCCTCGTTAGAACCGCATCGTGCCCTATTAAGGCAATGGGCTCAAGATAAATTCATTCACCTAA
>CAJYCY020000112.1:0-27975 GCA_913698135.1 Labidopullus appendiculatus
AGCAAAATAGCAGAATTAGTTAACAAACTGACAAAGCTTGACGATGTTATAACAAAGAAAATGAAAATTGAAGGAGAACTTGCCTTACAGAAATTGATCCAACCGCAAGATACGGATGCATGGTATATCAAGCTTGCTGACAGATTACATAACATGCAAACCCTTCATTATATTAAGTCAAGAGAAAAACAAAAAAGAATAGCCTTGGATACTTTAAACAACTTTATACCTCTGGCAAAACTAGTTCGAGTAAAATGGATAGAAAAAGAACTATACGCATTAGCTAGCAAAATATTAGAGGAAAATTAATTAATACAGTTTATTTACTTTTTTGTTAAAGTTAGAATAAACTTAAGCCAACAAATTGGAGAGCAAAATGATTAGATTACTACAATTGGCATAGATACTGCAAAAAGAATTTTGCAAATTTACCTATGTACAAGAAATCTTTTCTATAACATTTACGCTTTATTGAATACCGTGATATTGTTACAAGCAACAATTTATTATTTCAATTTTCTACATATATTTTTCTTGCTATCATTACTTAAATCATCAGTATAGTTATTAGCACTAATTTAGTTATAGGTGGAGAAATGATAGGGTATCAGCAACAACAAAGGAGCCTAACCAAGGAGCAAAAAGAAGCTGTCGGATTACTTTCAGTTGGGACGTTTCTTGAGTATTTTGATCTGATGCTATATGTACATATGGCAGTTCTTTTAAATGAGCTATTTTTCCCAAAAAGCGATCCTTTTACTGCTTCATTACAGTCTGCTTTTGCATTTTGTTCAGTGTTTGTTCTAAGACCTGTTGGGGCACTTATTTTTGGTAGGATAGGTGATAGAATTGGTCGCAAACCAATAGTTATTATCACAACCTTTATTATGTCTATTTCATGTATTATAATGGCTACTCTTCCAACCTATGAACAAATAGGTATAACAGCCGCATAGTTAGTTACTATATGTCGCATGTTACAGGGCATGTCATCTATGGGAGAAATAGTAGGTGCAGAGATTTATTTAACTGAATTCGTAAAACCACCTATGCAATATCCGGCTGTAATGTTAATTGCAATTTTTTCTATTTTAGGGGGGACAGTAGCTTTGGGTGTTGCATCAATTACAACTAAATATCAATTTAATTGGCGTATTGCATTTTGGATCGGTGCACTAATTGCAATGGTTGGTGGTGTTGCTAGAACAGCATTAAAAGAAACAACGGACTTCGCAGATGCAACACGTCGGTTAAAAAATATCTTAGATAAATCTGGTGTGAGCATAGTTAAATTAAAAGGCGACCCTATATTACATGAGAAAGTAAGTAAAAAAACAACTATAGCCTTATTTTTAATACAGTGCGGATGGCCATTATGTTTTTATTTTACATATATTTATTGTGGGAATATCCTTAAAAATCAGTTTGGTTATAAACCAGAAGAAGTAATTAATCAAAATTTTATCGTATCAATGGTGAATTTAGTTGGCTATATATTATTAATGTATTTAAGTTATAAAATACATCCATTAAAGATATTGAAAGCAAAACTATTTATATTTTGTCCGGTTGCTTTGCTTTGTCCTTACTTGCTAAGCCATATAAATAGTCCATTACATATATTTGCACTTCAATCATTTTTTATGCTATTTGTACTTAGCACCAATCCAGCTACCCCCGTTTTTTATACTCATATTCCCATTTTTAAACGCTTTACTTATGGCGGATTTATATACGCTATATCTCGGGCTCTCATGCATATCACTACATCATTTGGAATTATCTATTGTGAGAAATATTTTGGACAATGGGGAGTGTCGTTGATTATAGTATCTATGGCAATAGGTTATGGATTTGGGATATTTTACTTTGTGAGACTAGAGAAGGAAGTCGGAAATTATCATGTAAAGTTTGGTGATCATTCTGTCTCTGCATATTCTTAAAACATAGCCTTGCTAATATTTGCTCAATTTTTGGGGTTCCAAGATAAATACTAAGACTCATAAACCTGCTAAGAGTTTCTTCTATTATCTTCTTAATTTTTTCTGGAGATTTTGCCCCAATAGTTTCTACATTATGAATTCTATCGAATAGCTTAATGATTAAGACATCATATTTTTTTTGTAGCCATAATAATTCTACTGTTTCTGCTGCACTAATTTTTCGGTCTGCCTTAACTCTGGTTAAGTCTTCTACTTGATTGGCGATCTTACTACCAAAGATACTATCAATCATAGTTTTAGTCAGAGCTGTATCTTCAATAGTATCATGAAGTAAACTGGTAATAATCATATCAGTATTGAAATATTGGGGCATTTCTAATGCTGTATGCTGTGCAACCATGTACGCTACTTCTATCGGGTGAGAGTAATACGGTTCACCAGACTGTCGCATTTGTGTTTTATGATATTTTTTGGCGTAATATATACCTTTTTTCACCTCACCGATATCTATTGGTTGCTTTACTTGTTGGTTCAACTGAGTTAGTTTATTGAGTAACCTTTCAGCATACTCACAAGATTCAAATTTTGATTGCCAATTATGAATATCTTCCATTAAACACCTAACACATTATCTTAATCATAAGTTAGATTAAACTAAAATTCTGCTACTTTCAAGCATTTACTCATTTAAAAAAGATGAATATTTTTAAAATTATACCTCTAGTTTTTTGTTGTGGATATCTAGAGCCTTAGTTAACAACACTTCTACTTCATAACTAGTATTCTCACTTTCTAGCTCTGTAAAATCTATTATTATTTCGCTTGTAATTTTATTAGACTCTAGGATTTTCATCAGTTCCATCGCTCCATTATCAGTAATATAGTTATTGCTAAGATTTATTTGCTTTAGGACTCTATTAATTTCCAAAGCTTGAACAATTTGGATAAATCCAACATCACCAATATCATTAGCATTGCAATCCATTTGTTTTATAGTGCTATTATTTGTTAGAAGCTTCGCTAGTATAATGGCTCCTTGATCAGCAATATTATTGCTACTAAGATTTATTTGCTCGATAGTTTTATTATTTGTTAGAAACTCTGCTAGTATTATTGCCCCTTGATCACCAATATTGTTATATTCAAGGTCTATATCAGTCAAACTATGATTAGTCTCTAACACTTTGACCAGCAAACTTACTCCCTCAGAACCAACATTGTTATCGCAAAGATTTATTTTGGTTATCAGCTCATTATCTTCCAAAGCTTTGCTAATTATCTTAATTCCTTCTACACCTATATGCTCTTCGCTAAGGTCTATGTGGGTTATGTTATTGCTCTGCAAAACATTTCTAAGTATTTGTCCAGCAATATTAGTGATATTATTTATTTCTTCATTTGTTGAATTATTTTTTTGTTGATTTTTAACATTGGTAGTCATAAAATTAACCCCTATTTTTGTTATAGAGAATAGACACTGAGGTTAGATTTAAAAATTTTGCGATTGTTTCTTCTAACCTCGGTGCTTGACACCACACCACGTAGTGTCATCTTCACAGATATCTTCATTACCCCCAGAAGTACAGAGGTTTTTCACTATATAGTGATTTTTTTGTAAAATTTATTATAGCAGTGTTGAACTAGAGACAGTGGCTAAAATTATTATTAAATAAACACCTAATTTAGCTAATAAAGCATCAAGTATCACTTTTATTATTAGCAATGATGGCATCTAAATACTTTATGACTTGTTGTAAATACCATATAATGATTGTAGCACTATCACCTGAATAGTCGTATACTTTCTGCATTAGCTCATCATTAGCACAAAGTGTTTTTAGAACCTTTGTTAATGTTATCCTTGCTTCAATCAATTCTGGCTGAAGCTTATGCAGATTAATAATTTCTTTAACTTGTTGTTGATTTCGGTCGTTATTAGTCATATGCTTTTCCTACCGTTTTTTGGGTTATAAAAAATGGGGTACTAGAGGTTAGATTGGTAAAATTTGCGTTTTATTCTAACCTCTGTACTTGTTAACTAAGATGGCACTTACTACTTAACAATAAACCTAAAAATATGTTAAGTGCTATCAACACCACACATATCCAATATCTGGAGAGGAGTACAGCGAATTAGCAAGTAAAATCAAATATTTTTCTAAAGAAAACAAAGAAGCTGCAAATAAGATACACCAAAAAAATAACCTCTGTAACCCACAACCAGATTAGCTAAATTAAATGTTATAATTTGTCTCAACAAATAAGCCAAAATATTCCTTATAAAACTTGCGTCTCTTACAAAACCCTATAATTTCCTACAACTACTTACTTTAAAACTTTTTGTCTTAAAAACAATGGGTGATAATGCCCCCTATTTATTTTCAAAAAAATCACATAATTTATCATCTTAAGCTTAGTTATGACGCTACAACGGAGAAAGTAGTAAGAAAAAGCAATAGCAAATAATTAACAAAAGAGGAAGATTATGGTGGATTCGAAGAAAATACCAAACACAACTAACAAAATAACTAGCAAACAAAAAGATCAGCATTGTCTAGATAATAACTGGGGCGATACTCTCTCATATTTCAGCTATGGAATAATTATCATTTTACTTAGCACTATTGCCTCTGAAAGTTTAGCGGTAGATTTAGGTAGATTTGGCAAAGGTGTCGTCGAACCACTGGTAAAATTTGTAACGGATTACTGGGTTTATGGAGCTGGGCTTGGTGGTATTTTCACAACTATTCTATCTGAAGGTGATGGTCGCGTTCGAGTAGTTCGTGGCGGTACAGTTTTTGTCGGTAGTAGTGTTATTTGTATGGGTATACTGGCTGCTATAGCTTAAATCAAGGATAAATTTGTTACAATATTTGATTTTTAACTTTTTTACTTACGAGATTCAATTATGGAAAGAGTACGCTTTAATAATTGCTTAAACAAACCAGTGAGATTTTGGAACATATCTATTGGGTCAATAGTAGGGGGTATTAGCTTTGGGTTAATCATTTTATGTTTTAAAGGAGTGTTATGGTCTTTTTTGGCGAGTAGCATTGGTTTTACGATAGGTGGTTGGTTTATGGATAAATGGTGGATTGGCATAATCCAGCGTTGGCTCTATTGGCATCTGCCATTTGGTAGGCTGGTTATATCAGCCAATTTACCAGAGTCTCACATAAGGTTGTTTATGTAGTAATACTAAATATTAAATGTAAATAGACATGGAATAACTAGGGATTAAAGAATGGAAAAGATAATAGCTATAGGTAACATCCAACAAGTAGCAAAACAGCGGAATTTGTTTTTAATATTAACGATGCTACTTTGCGTTAGTTGCTTAGGGTTATCAATTAAATTATTGACGAGCAATGAAAAAGTAATTTTGGTACCAAGTCTTAGTCAAGAAATATGGACTAGTAATAATGGAGTTTCCAAAGGATATCTGGAAGAAACAAGCCTAATGTACCTACCAATGCTCCTTGATTTAAATTCAGAAATAATAGATTACAAAGCAGCTATCATCTTTAAATATATTTCACAAAGTGATCCTACTTATATGAAAAATATCCAAAACTATTTTGCCGATAGCAAAGAAACATACAAAAAATTTGCCTTATCAACATACTTTTCCATCAAGAATTTAGAAGTTGATAGTAAGAATTTGCAAGTAATAGCAGCTGGCATGCTAACCTCAAGATTTGGCGATAAAGGTTTTGAGGTCAGTCCTACTTCTTATCAATTATCTTATGAGTGGCTAGGTGGACAGCTTAGACTGAAAGAATTTGTAAGAATCAATGAAAATCAAGAAGCAGAGATAGTACGGCACAACAGAGAAAATGATAAAGAGAAAAAATAAAGGATCAGAAAACTAGAGAATAACATGATGAGCAAAATAATGACCAAAATAACACTAATGATTGCCATGATATTAACGAGTAGTGGAGTACTTGCAGCACAAGAATTTGAATATATACCAGGAAGAAAAATCAAGGCTAAAATAAGTGCAAGTAACGTTAACAGAATAGAATTTGGAAAAATAGCTATAGCACAAATTATTGGTGATGAAAGTAAATATAAGATTATAGCTGATGATAAAGCACAAAATATTTTTTTGTTGCCGAAAGTTCTAGCTCCTGAAATTTTTGAACTAGCCTTAGTTAATTCTTCTGGGAACGTTGCTGATTTAATACTTAAAGCAGAAGATATAGAAGGGCAAATTATCAAAATCTCCATGGATAATTTTTATAATAAATCATCTAACATCTTCTCCTCATCTCTTAACAATAAATGGTTAGTACAATCCCAAGAACAAGAAATTGCAAGGATGATAAGGAATATGCTCTTGGATAAAGAAGATAAATATTATGTAATGAGAGTAAAGAGAAAAATTAACCGTTTGCAAAATATCGGACTATCCATAGAGCAAGATAGGATTTATCGTTTTGGTAAACTTATTGGAGCAAGGTTAAACGTCACCAACAAAAAATCTAAAAAACTAATTCATCTTAAAGAAGCATACTTTAATAATCTATTTAATTTTTGTTTAGCTACCACTATTGAAAAAACCATACTTCCTCCTAAAGCTAAAGGATTTGTCTGGATAGTAGCAAAGGAGCAAGATGATGATTGATATGACCATATTTGCTAAACTTAAGGAAAAAATACCATTTCTAAGGAATAATAAACTACCAGAAGGCAAGCAGCCTAAAACTTCAAGTGAAGAGCTATTAGACGGGAAAGGAGAAATTACTCCTAATCAGGCTATTAGATATAAACAGTATAATTTATTATTACTGATTTTTGGCAGTAGCATTATTGCTGTACTTGTTCTAATCAGCATAATGCAGGGAAAGAATAAGCACAAAGCAATTATTAATGATAATCCTAAACCAAAAGTAGAGGTGGCAAGTGAAGCGTTAGACCCAGAGAAAATGTGGCGTAACCACTTTGAGGATTTACTAAATGACAATAAACGTAAATTTGATGAACGTTTACAAGGAGCAGAAATAAACTTTATTGAAAAAGAACAAAAACTACAAGAAGAGATAAAATTGGAACTAGCTAAAATGCAGGTTCAGCTAAATTTTGCTAAAAGTGAGCTAATAAGTGCGACAGAAGAGCTAAAAAGAATGCAGCAAATTCACCAAGAAGCAGAGCAAGATGTCAAAGATTTAACCAATGATGCAAATATTAGTACCGTAGACTTAAACAGCCAAATAGAATTTGATAAACCAAAAGATGCCAAGATTTACATCCCAGAGACTTCTTATGTTAGTGGCTATTTATTAGGCGGTCTTACTGTATCTACCGCATTAAATACTCCCGATGAAAATGCTAGTCCTGTAGTAATTAGACTAACGGCAAGAGGCAATTTACCAAAAAACTTTAATCTTGATATCACTACCTGCCGCATTTTAGGAAGTAGCTACGGTGACTTATCAAGTGAAAGAGCAACTATTCGCCTAGAGAAAATGGTTTGCATTGACCCAACTACAGAACTAATAACCACCAGTAATATAGCAGGTCTTGTGCATGGATCAGATGGCATGAATGGTATTAAGGGCAGAATAGTATCTACCAGTAGTAAACATATAAAAAACGCTCTGATCGGTGGAGTGATTAGCGGACTTAGCCAAAGTAGCAAAAGTCAGGAGAGCATGGCTATAACAAGTCTTGGAGCAGTTGCCACCCAAAAGAAAGGTTTTAAGGATATAGTAACAAATGGTGCTTTATCTGGTGCATCTAATGCTGCTGAAAAAGTAGCTGATTATTATTTAAGAATGGCAGAAAGTATGTCACCTGTTCTTACTATACCTGGTGGAGTAAAGGTAGATGTTATCTTCACCAAAGGCTTTTTTGTTGGGGAATTAACTACCCATAAAAAAATTAAGCAAGAAAGGAGACAAGGAAATCTAACAACCAAGAAATACCAAGAAGAGTAATAACAGGAGAACAATAATGACAGAAAAAATAGTAATAACTGAAAGAGTAACAATGGAAAGAAAAGTAATACAGCGAATTTACTCAAAAATCCTACTTGTTACCATGTTATTTAGTTTATCTGCCTGTGGTGTTTATGGTTCATCATTTACTTGTAAAGATGCAAGTGGTTTGGATTGCCTGCCTTTGAGCATAGTTGATCAAAAAATCAATAATGGAGAAATTGCTGAAGTTGAATTAAAGGAAAGGGCAAAATGTAAAGGAAGGAACTGCTACGTTAAAAGTCTTACAAAGAAACCTGATATTAAACCTAATAAAGTTCATAAAATAAAGTTACAGCAAGAAACCAAGCAGAGAATACTTAAAAATGGCAATTTGTTATATATCAAATAACTCTATGTCAAAAATAAAACATTATAGATAAGATAAAAAAGACAATTATATGAAGATAGTTAATTTTTTACAAGATATAGGAAATATTTGTGGTCTTACAGTTCCTGCAGAAGTAAATTACGATAGTAATAAGCTAATGCAAGAACATATCAATGATAATACCAAAGGAGCAAAATCTTTAGCTCCATATTTAAGCTACCGATATTTTGATCCTAAATGCAATATTTTCTTTAATGAAAATAACGTAGTAGGGTTCATGTTAGAAATAGCTCCGATAGTTGGAACAGATGTTAATTTAGAAAAAAACTTAAGCCTATTTTTTAACAATGAATTACCAGCAAATTGTTATTTACAATTTTTACTGATTGCCAGCCATAACATAGAACAAAAGCTAAAATTATGGAGTAATGCTAGAAGTAATTCTAATCAAATGTTACAGCAATTAACAGAATTTCGTAAGGAATATGTTAGTAAATGTGCCAAAGATTTTGCCAATCCACATGGCAGGATGGCTAAAGATTTCCGGATATATGTTTCTTTTAGCAAAAAAAATGATAGTAGTAATAGTGTAAAATCTATTGAAGAAATAGTAGCTTTTCAAAGCAAATTAGTGAAAAAGCTGCAATCAATAAAACTATCTCCTCGTATATGTGATGCTGAAAATTTAATGTTTGTAGCAGCTGATATAGCTCAAATGCAAGTGCAAGACAGATTAAGTCGTAAATATGATCCAATTAATCCGTTAGCTAGTCAAATACTGACACCACTTTCAAGAACTATGGTGCAGGAAGATTGTCTAATTCATCTGGATAGTACTTATAGAGATAGTAGATTAAAGATCAACAAATTATCAACTAACAAATTAGTTTCTAAATGTTTTTACCCAGTTGTTCTGCCAGAACAGTGGTCGTTACTTGAGATGATTAATTTACTTGGTTCAACAAATGATTATGGCTTACCAGCCAGGCTAATAATTAGCTACACAGTGGCAAATAATGTAAGTAAAACGCAAAGCTCAAAAATTCTAGCAAGAGGACATAGAAGCATCCATGCTGCTGAGCAATGGTATGCAAGACATGATAGTAATTTAAAAAAAGAAGCTCTAGAGTGGCGGGAGATAATTGCTAAAGCTAAAAATGGGGAACAATTTTTAACAGAATCTCTGCAAATAATGATTACTGCTCCTGAAAGCGAAATAGAAATAGCAGAAGAATGCTTAACGAGTCTATACAATGCGAATGACTTCCAATTACAAATTAACAAAAACCTACAATTACCAGCAATGTTATCCATATTACCAATGCAGCAGCTGGTTAGTTGGAACTTTTTGCAGCATTTCCAATTGGTTAAAATTGCTCAAGCTAAGGAAGTAATAGCTAAACTACCAATACATGGAGAATGGAAGGGAGTTATGCAAAGTGGAGTACTATTACTAGGACGTAGAGGAGAGCTATTTAACTGGAATCCATTTGTCCGAATCAATGCTGGTAATTACAATGTATCGGTTATGGCACCATCTGGTTCTGGTAAGTCAGTATTTTTGCAGGAGTTAGCTACCTCAATGCTAGCACAAAATCTTTCAGTATTTATTTTAGATATAGGGGGTAGTTATCAAAATATTTGTGAGTTAATTGGTGGTGAAACAATTAGATTCAATCAGCATAATAATATTTCTTTAAATCCTTTTGCTCAAATAGCAGGTAGCGGTAACAAACATGCTAAAGCTCTCTCTATGATTGGAGGAAATTGTCATCTGGTAGAAATAGGCTCAGTTACCGGTTTATCCTTAGAACAAATTGAAATGCTAACCGCTAGTACTAAACCTCAATCTCAAGAGCAAAATCATAATATTGCCAAAGATCAATGGCAAACAACACAAGATGATGATCAAGATTTAGCCTTAGATCAAAAAATAGAAATATTACAGATAGAAAATCATTTTGTTACTAAGGACAGTATCATTTATGCCAAGAGCATTATTAGTGCTATGTGTGGTATTAGCAAGGATGCTCATAAGGAAGCTATCATTGAGCAAGCAATAAGTGAAGGCATAGGAAAATATGGGAATGAGCTTGATATTAGCAAACTTGCTAAAGTACTAGAAGAACTAGAAGGAGGAGCAGCAAAGGCTCTTGCCGAAACACTATACCCTTATACTGAAAGAGGGGTACATGGTAAATTCTTTAAGCAAGGCAAGACTGCTTCATTTAAAGAAATGCTAACCATCTTTGAGTTTGAGGAAGTAAAAAATGATCCTGTATTACTTGGTGTAATATTACAAGTAGTATTGATGCAAGTAACAATGCAATTTTTATGCGGTGATAGATCAAAACAATTTTTACTAATTGTTGATGAAGCTTGGATGATTTTAGATTACTCAGCCAAATTCTTAGAAAGTTTTGGTAGAACGGTCAGAAAATATGGAGGTTCATTAGTTATTTGCGTGCAAAATTTTAGTGATTTCCAAAAAAGTGATGAGCGTAAAAGCATTTTAGAAAATAGTTCATGGTTGGTCATATTAAAGCAAGATGAAAAAGGACTAAGCTCATTGAGTGCTTCAGAAAGTTTTAAAGATATTATGCCCTTGATTGAATCTATTAGTTTGGTACCAGGTAAGTATGCCGAGATGTTGCTTATATCTACTGGCTTAAAAGTTGTTGGACGACTTGAGTTAGATCCATATTCACAAGGATTATACTCAACAGAAGCAGCTGATTTTAAATATTTACTTGAGGCAAAACGTAGGGGCTTAAGTAAAGATGAAGCAGTAAAAGCCTTGGCAAGTAAATATGGTGAGCTACCTATAGCTCCAGATTAGCATAAACTTTCGTCATTGCACATAAGCGTCAGTTTAAGAAAACAATAATTAAGAAACCGTCATTGCGAGGAGCTACTTTAGTAGCGACGAAGCAATCCAGAAAAGTGATTAGAAATAGATTGCCACGCCACCTACGGTGGCTCGCAATGACGACTTTTCTACTTTATTTTCTTAAACTAACGCCTATGCGTCATTGCGAGACCACGTAGTGGTCGTGGCAATCCATTTCTAATCATTTTCGTGGATTGCTTCGTCGCTACTAAAGTAGCTTCTCGCAATGACATCTGTGAATTTGGCTTAATAGATAGTCGGGTCAGCTATATTCTAGAAAATATCGATAAACAGTAATTACAAGGATCATGAGTCTCAATATGAACATGAATATAAAGACAGATAGTAACCTAAACATAGCTAATGATAACGAATTTAACAAAAAACAAATTGTTGTCTTGCTAATGTTTACGATACTTGGAATATCAATTGGCTGGCTTGGATTTTTGCTATTTGGTGATATTGGTAATCAATGCAAGATTATCTATGTATCACAAAAAGAAATACTGAAGTTAGAAAAAGAAAGAATAAACGAACAACCAAAAGAGAAAAACCTATTTTTTGGCAAAATTAATCAGGCGATAGAGCTAATCAATTCAGAAGCTCAAAAATATAAGGATAAAAGAAGCAAGGTGGTATTTGTAGTCGGTGATTTTATTACAGGAGAAGGTACGGCATCAATAAGTAAGCAAGTACATCAGAATATAATAGAACATTTGACGAAACTACTAGGTAACCTAGAGCAAGGCAAGTCGTCTGATAGATTAGAGGATAATAATTTAGGAGAGGTAACTATTAACAAACAACCACAACTATCAAACAGCAACTATCGAAAATAAATATAGAGGAATTAACAATGTACGACAAAATTAATTATCCGTTTTATAGCAAAACGAACAAACAAAATAAGAACTCAAATACAAACTCACAATCTCGTAATGATTGTAATAATTACAGGTACCATATGAATAATCAGAGTAACAGCCAAAATAGCAACTACAATAACAACCAAAATGCTAATTATTTAAAACGTAAACAAGACACCAAAAAAAAGATCATGTTAGGAGGTTTAATAATAAAAGCAGGACTGGATTACTTACATCCCCAAGATGTCGAAGTTCTTTACGGTATGTTGCTAACAGACAAAAAGCTACTTAACAACAATCCAGAAGTTGCTGAATGTTGGAGAGAAATTGGTAAAGATTTAAAAAAAATATAAGCGAACGCAACAAAGGTAAATATATAGCTAACCCGATTAACATTATGCCGTCATTGCGAGAAGACCGTAGGTCGACGAAACAATCCATTTCTACCAACTTTCTTGGATTGCTTCGTCGCTACTAAAGTAGCTCCTCGCAATGACGTTAGTTTACTATGGATTAAATTACTAATCGGAGTAGCTAAAAAAGCAAACATAAAAAACTAAGTGAACTAAATATAAATGAGACAACTAATAATACTAGCTTTAGTAATCTTACTACCACAAATAACCATTGCCAAGGATTTTGGTATATATGGAACAATTTTTGAGGTTAAAGAAGAAGGATTTCTAACAATGATCCAAAGAAAACTAAGGTTAGTTGATATAGAACAGGAGCAAAGAAAAATGTTAAAAATTGCTAAAAATAGAATAGAAGAACCTGTGTTTGTTACAAATATAAAACGAACTGAAAAACCACAAAATTTTACCTATGAACCAAGCTATATAGTAAAAGAGGATATTATTTTACCTGATGGCAAACTACTTTATGCCCTAGGTACAAGATTGAACCCATTAGATCACATGAGTTTAGACAAGAAACTAATATTTATTAATGGTAAAGATAGCTTGCAAGTAGAGTGGTTTAGGCAGCAACAAAGCAACGGAGTAATAAAGGAAGAAGACAAGTTAATATTAATCGCTGGCAGACCACTGGATTTACAGAAAGAACTAAATAGAGAAGTATATTTTGATCAAGCAGGAATTTTAACGACAAAATTCAAAATTGAGCAAGTCCCAGCGATAATAGAACAAGAAGGCAAGTTATTAAGAATAAGAGAAGTAGAAATCGATTAGTGGGTGCAAAAAAACAGTTATAATGCACTATGAAACTATTTAACCTAAAGTTTGAGCTAGGTCTAATAATGTTAAAATGGTATTATAACTAAATTAATAAAATTAGAGGTAAATTATGCAAAAATGGCAGTTACAAGAGGCAAAGGAACATTTTGAAGAAATTATTGAACTCGCTGAAAACGGGCAACCTCAATTAGTAAATGATAAGAAGAGGCATAAAGCTGTCTATATTATCTCAGCGGAAGATTATATAGGTGATAAAATAAAACCCCCTATGTCATTTAAAGAATTTTTATTATCCATACCAAAAGTTGATAACGATGATGATGAGGATTTATTTGAAAGAAAACCAAGTAAAGCTAGGGAAGATATTGATATATGAGATATTTACTTGATACTAATATATTGTCAGAGTTCCGTAAGAAAAGTCCAAATAGCCAAGTAATATCTTGGTTATATCAAGTAGCTATAGAATCATTATATATAAG
The DNA here is from genome assembly GCA_913698135.1 of Labidopullus appendiculatus. Taxonomy (NCBI): domain Eukaryota; kingdom Metazoa; phylum Arthropoda; class Insecta; order Coleoptera; family Staphylinidae; genus Labidopullus; species Labidopullus appendiculatus. The sequence goes on from CAJYCY020000112.1 coordinate 13,690, forward strand.
TTACTTAACAATCGGTGAGATTCAAAAAGGGATTGCTAAAAAGAGACAGACAGATTTAGTAGCATCATTAAGTTTAGAAAGGTGGCAAGATATTTTAATTAAAAATTATACCGCTAGAACCATTGGTATAGATAGTATAGATGTATGTAAATGTTGGGGAGAATTACTTGCTATTGATGCTACAAATCAGGTGGATAGCCTAATTGCTGCACAAGCAATAGTTCATGACATGGTTTTAGTTACTCGTAATACCAAACATTTTAATAAATTTGGAGTGAAATTACTAAATCCTTTTGAGGAATTTGGATTTAAATGATCTAAGAGGTAAAAAGTTGATAAATATCAATAATGCAGCCTTGAGCAGAAAGTTTGGCGACCCAGCTCAAGGTGCAAAGACACGATTAAGCATCATACTGATAGTGGCTATTTTTATGCCATTTTCAGTATCTGCAAGTATCACATGTAAAGGACACTTTGTCAACCCAATTACTGACATTTGTTGGAGCTGCATATTACCAATAAGTATAGGCAATGTCATTACTATTGGTAGCGGTGTTATGCCTAAAAAAAGAGACACAAAAAATCCCTCATCACCAGTTTGTCTATGTATTAAATCAAATCTTCCTGTACCAGGGATAACCATAGGATTTTGGGAACCAGTAAGACTTATTGATGTTACAAGAACGCCTTATTGTATGACTAATCTTGGTGGAGTACCTATTGGATCGGATGCAAAAAGGATTAGTAGCTTTAATAGAGGATACGATGATAGGCATGTTCACGATAGTTTTTACCATGTTCATTATTATGTTTACCCACTGATTTATTGGCTTGAACTTATCACTGATTTTATTTGTTTAGAACAAAATAGCTTTGATGTGGCTTATATGAGTGAATTTGATGTTACTTGGAATGATGAGAAATTGCAGAGCCTGTTAAATCCTGAAGCTTTTTTATTTGCCAACCCTATAGCCCAAGCAGCTTGTGCTTTAGATTGTGCAAGTAGTACAGTCAGGTTGCCATTAGATAGCATGTTTTGGTGTGCTGGTTGTTGGGGTAATATGTATCCATTTTCAGGAGCAAATGCTGATCATGTTGGCGGAGTTCAGAGTAGTAGTTTACTAGCTACCCGAATAATTGCCAAGATGCACCGAATAGGATTAGCACAGGAGACGTCAACTGATGAAAACACTTCTCTAACAGGTGGCGGTAAATTATGCCGTAAATCTAAGGCATTAAAGATCAAAAAGAGTCAATATAAGCTACAGATGGTCAACCCAGTATCAACATCCAGCAGCATTGGTTGCTGGTCTTTGGGCTTAAGTGACATGATGTATTCAACATTTAAAGAATATCCGTATGACGGACAAGATTGGGGGTACTTAGTATGGCGAAAGAAAAATTGCTGTGCCTTTTAGTTGCATTACTATTTGGCATTAGTCACTTAACTATAGCACAAAATATCAGCAACACTAATAGCGAATTGCTAAATAATATAAAAAATATTGAGGCAACTGATCAGCAGCAAGATTGGGCTAAAGAATTGGGATATGCAGGACAAATATTAACAAGAGAAGCTATTTTACAAAAGTTGCGTGAGTTAGATGAGCAACATTGTTTGAAACAACATCAAAATTGCGGTGATAAAGAATTGTGGGACAAAGAACTTATTAATTCAACAGTGCTTAAGATATTTGTAAGTAGCGGGATGCCAGGTAATTTACTAAGGATATATCATCAACAAGCAGTTAAATATGGTGGAACATTGGTATTTAAGGGATTACCCAATGGTAGCTTTAAAGAACTTACCAAACTAGTTATGTCAATATCAGAAAATGGTGAAGTAGGCAGTATGCAAATAGATGACGAAGCCTTTGACCAATTTGGTATTAATGTTGTCCCAGCTATTTTGCTGGTTAAACAACAAGGTTACTTAGATGGGTGTTTTGGTAAATCTTGCAAAGTTACTTACGATAAGATTACTGGTAGTATCTCCGTAAAAAAGGCTTTAGAGAAATTTGCAATTAATGGTGATTTATCACAAGAAGCTGAGAGGTTACTGAAAAATGATTAAATTTAAAATGACAAATAATTATATAGCTAACCCGATTAACATTACACCAAATTCACAAGCGTCATTGCTAGGAGGCTTCGAGCCGACGAAGCAATCCAGAAAAGTGATTAGAAATGGATTGCTTCGTAGGATTACGCCTACTCGCAATGACACCAGTTTATTATGGCTAAATGCTAATCGGGTTAGCTATAAAATAATATTTAAAAACTTTTGGTATATGAGTTGTTGTTTGCTAAGGCTCAGTGTAGCCCTGCTACCCTTTTGGCATCTAACTAGCTTAGCTGTATATACGGAACCTACTGCTAAAACTAATGTCAATAAAGTAGACCCGTTATTTAATGAGAAAATAGAGAACTATAAAGGTTTTGAACAAGTTTTAGAAAAACAAAAGACATCTGCAGTAAAAGGAGCTGAATCTGAAACAGGTTTTAATGATCTAGTTGGTAGTAAGCAGGCAAGAACTAAAGGGGCAGAATTAAGTAATATCAGGGCAGAAGAGCTTGAAGGTTCTGGAATAAGAGAATCATTTAAAGAAGCTTGGGTTAATGAATATCTAGTTGATTACTCTAGACCTGGAATGGTGAGACATAAAGATGATGCAAATAGAATAACTGAAGGAACAGGACAAATGATGTCGAGCTTATTAGGTTTTTTAAAAAAGTTAGATATTGATTGTAAGCAAGTTAAAGGAAATAAGGAAATAGAACCACAATATTATATCCAGCTAATAACAGAGCTTGACCGGAATAAGGGAGATACAGTCTATGATAAAACTATATGTGAGGAACTACGTAACAAATATCGTTGCATTGACGAGTTAGTATTACAATGTTTGCAATTTGCTGAGAAGACAGCCGAATTGACAATAAATGGCTCGAATATCAACTATCATCAAAGTTTAGCAGGTTCGGTTAAGCGTATTAGTTTTGCAGAAAAGTATGGCTCTGGTGGTGGAACAAGTAGTTATGGTGGAGGTACAGTATTTTTCGGTCTCATCAATAAATCGAAAGGAACAACTCATAGTGCTAATGAAGTGAATTGGTACATAGATTTTAATGTGTCTACTAATGTGCTGATAATCAACAGATTACAGTTAACTGATCTTAGTTACGGTACGTTCATTATGATCAAATTAAATGGTACTGTGATATTCGTTGGTCCTAATGGTGGTAACAACTTATTTCTCAATGGTTATAGAGAAGTTAAAACTAAAGGGAGGAGAAAATATGTAGGTGTGGTTGGTAGGAGAGTAAACATCGTTACTAGTTATCCAATAGTTAATACTGGTGTTAGTGAATATGCCCTTGGTGTAGATTCTGTCGTATATCATTCTGGTGGTGGGGTAGTAAACTTATTGCCTCATGTTAGGCAGGGAGCGAATAGATTGGAGATTAAGGCGATTAGTCTTGGAGCAAATAGAGTGAGTTTTAATTTAGATGTGAGTGAGCGTATTTGTTTGAACTGGCAGGAGAATTGGAGTGAGAAATGTATACTAAATATCACCCAGCCGTAAAATGGTTAGTATTGCTAGTAACCTTACTACCAATGTTATTGCTGTTTAACAGTAATTTTGTTATGGCGGGGGCGACGAAATATACCGAAGGGATTAAAACAAAGTTTACCCCGTCTTACAGGACGCATGATGGCAAGGTAGGGAGTGTAGAATGTGCTGATACTCCTAGGGTGTGTTTGGATGATATTAATAGTGAGAAAATCATTCAAGGGGTAAAAGTTACTAGACCATGTTGGCAATATGGTTATGGAAAGACTTGTCAGATATATCCATCTGAAAACGACTGTGTTAAATGGCGGCATTGCTACGTTGTAGCAGATAGGGAGTGTCTGACATGGGATAGCTATGGTAATTGTGTAAACTTACAAAGAGAATTTTCGTGTAAGAGATGGATACCAGCGGAAGTAGAGAATCAAAAGGCAAGAATGGGACTAACTGAAAAAGATGGTCAAGAAGGATTAGTTTGCAGGGGGGTACCTTGTATAGATGGTAACTGTGTTGATAAAAGCTACGAGACTAATGGTGAGATGATGGATTCAGTCTCCAAGCTTTACATGGTGAGCAAAATAAGAGATGCAAAGGATTTTAATTTTAAAATATTTGCTGGTTTTAATAGCCATTGTAGTAAGAAGGCTACTGGTTATATCAATTGCTGTGCAGTTAGTCTAAAGGGTTGGGGCAACCATTTGGGTGCCCACTGCAATAGTGATGAAAAACAATTAATTGAAAACCGCAAGAAGAATCTATGCGTATATGTCGGAAAAGAAAATAGGGGAATAATGAAGACAGTAGTAAAGCATCATTATTGTTGTTTTGGGAATTCACTACAAAAGGTTGTTCAGGTTGAAGGAAGAAAACAATTATATGCCAAGGGACTTATCAGTAGCACGGAAAAGAATTTTGGTAGTGGCGGCAATCCTAATTGTCGGGGATTAACTTTAGCAGAATTGCAGAGTCTGGATTTTGACAAAATGGATATTACTGAATTTATTGAAGACTTTAAGCTTAAGTTTGCTGGAAAATATAAAGCACCAAATGTTGGTGACATTACTATCAGGATAAAAGGTACAGCAACCTCTAACATCAGAAAAGGAGATAATAATCCTCATAATAAAGAAAATAATAAATCTGGTTGGAGTACCAAAATAGGAGGCGATTAATGGCAAGTACACCAATTTTACAAACGTCATTGCGAGGATGCATAAGCCGACGAAGCAATCCAAATTTAATCATTTTTCTGGATTGCTTCGTCATCACTAAAGCAGCTTCTCGCAATGACATATATGCCCCTCAAACGTCATTGCGAGGAGAGCGTAGGTCGATAAAGCAATCCAGGAAAGTGATTAGAAATGGATTGCTTCATAGGTTTACACCTTTTAGCACTAACGTCAGTTTACTATGGCTAAATGCTAGTCTGGTTAGCTATGCATATATTTTGAAAATATTATTAATTTGCATAGTTGCCGCTAATTACTGCATCCCTAACTATTGCTATGCAAGTAACTTCTTTGATCAACGTTACCGTGGTTGGATATGGTTTGAGGAAAAAGAAAAAGCTGAGAAGGTGGCTAACAAACAAAAAGAGTTAACCTTAAAGGAAATACAGAAACAAAAATACGCTAAAGCAAGACAAGAAGTAGAGCAGTTTAGCCAGGAACTAGAGGAGTTAAAATTTATGATGATTAGATATCCAGAAAATATTGAACATGCAAGGAGATATAAGGAAAAGGAGGCACAGATGCTAGAAGATAGCTTAAAACTTGCTCATACCTTTAGGATGGTGAATTTTCTTTATCCTGAAATTATCAATTTAATTGATAACCCAATTAACCTATATGGCAGAAGAATAAAAGAAGAGATTAATGAACAGGAAATAACTAACAAGCTTAAAGAGCTTAGTAGCAAGATAGAACTCTTTGTATTCTTTTCCTCAACTTGTCCTTATTGCACAATACTTGAACCGGTACTTAATGATTTTGCTAAAAAATACCGATTTAAAGTAGAAGCAGTAAGCCTGGATGGCAGCACAAGTAAAATTTTTAAAACTCATCAAAATAAAGGGCTGGCTGATAAGCTAAACTTGCAACATACCCCAACAATAGTAGTTGTAACTAATGACAGTAAGATCAATTTTGAACTAATTAGAGGAGCAGCATCAATGTCAGAGCTTGAGGAAGCTGCAATATTTGCTGCTGAATATCTTAATAAGATGGAAGGAACGAAGAGAATAGCTAAAGAAAAAACTCAGGTAGCGGAAAATGATGATTAGAAACTTCATACGGGAATTATCTATTTATTGCTTATTAGCAATATACTTACTCGCAAGCAGTAATAGTTATGCCGGTATAGAGAAACTGATTAAAAGCGTTATGCCAAAGGGTACCATGAGTAATGTTAGTAAAACTGCGATAGTACATGATCAATTATCGGGGCATATAGTTGGTGGATCAGTGTTAATTAAGTCTCCACCTATAGAAGATTTGCAGCTTGTTAACTTCCAAGCTCCTAGCTGTAAACTTGGTGGTCTTCCATGTGGAATACAACTTGATTTAAGAGGTGGGGCATTATCATTTCTCAAAAGTTCTGCTATGGAACAATTTTTTAAAGAAATGGTACAAAATGTTGGTGGCTATGTGTCGATTATGGCTATTAAAACAATCTGCCCTCAATGTGAAAACATTATGACTTACTTAGAACAAATGCAAAGAAACACTAACCAGTTCAACATTAATTCCTGCGATATGGCTACTCAGATAAGTAATGGTATAGCTAGCAGAATGAATAAAGGAGCAGAGCTTACTCGCCAGAGTGACTTGGCAATGACCAAGGGCGGAAGTGATATGGCAGATATTAGAGATAAAGCTAGAAAAGATAATGGAGACCCAACCAAAACCAATAAAGAACTCGAAAGTTTACTGGGTGATAATTTTAATTTGGTATGGAAAGCTCTTACCAAGAAAGCAAGTGGTGGTGGAGATGCAACTAGTTTCAAAGAATTATTAATGAGTATATCAGGGACTATTATTGGTAAAAAAGATAGTGAAGGACGTCGTTCTATAATTCATAAGAAGTCACTAGTTAATAAAGAATTAATAGAGGAATTTATTGGAATAAGAAACGGTAATGTAGATGTTGAGCAATATCAGTGTGATGAAACAAATTTATGCTTACTGCCACAAAAAGCAAAAACCAGATTATCAGCTAGAGATACATTATATGGCAGTATTGATGAGCTGTTAATTTCGATGGTTAAAAAAATAAAAACTAATAATGGTGATTTTACTGAGGAAGAGGAAAATTTAATAGCCTTATCATCCATACCACTAACTAACAAGATACAGAGAGAACTTGCCACTAATGCTGATAATAGCTACCTTACAGTTCGCATGGCTGAGTTTGTTGAAACCTTATGCTATGACGTGGTAACTAATTATCTTACCAAATTATTACAGCAAACTTCTGAAGCAGTATCAGAGTTAGCTTACTTGCAGCTGGCAGATATAGGGGTATTTACCAGCTTTGAACAGGAAGTAAATAATACTATTAGCTTTTTGGTGGGTAGCAGAGAGAACGCCTTTAGGCGGTATAATATTATCGAACAAACCAAAATGAGAATGTTGCAAGAGGAAAAATACTTTGAGATGAAGTTTCAGGAATTTATGTCAACTAATGAAATGGATGGATAACTCACCTTACGCATGGCATTTAAAAGTCATAGAGAAAATAGCCTGGCGTCATTGCGAGGAGCTACTTTAGTAGCGACGAAGCAATCTAATGAATGTGGATTGCCACGACCACTACGTGGTCTCGCAATGACGTCTTGTACTTTTCTAGAATTTTTAAATTGTCATGGGGTTTATGCGTAAGGTGAGTGGATAAATGTGAAATGGGCATGGATTAAGGATTACGCCGTCATTGCGAGAAGGCGTAAGCCGACGAAGCAATCCATTCTTTTATGGATTGCCACGCCACCTACGGTGGCTCGCAATGACGGTGTATTGCAAACTGGCTCCTCGCAATGACGTTTGAAGAAAAGGAAAATAGGTAAAAAATATGGAACTTGATTTAACAATTCATACTTACGGTTATTACGATGCTTTGTACTATGTGTTAAATGGTCTGGCAATGTTACGCAATAGTGAATTTTATACAGATTTAGTAAATAGTCTATGCATAATTACCGGATGCTATTATGCAGTAAAAATGTCGTACAGTAGTAGTAATATGGTGTGGCGGGCATATGTGTTTAAAGTACTTGGTATGATTATACTAATTAACACATTATTACTACCTAAAACAGAAATGATTGTTAAAGATCATGTCACTAAAAGAATAGGTAAGATTGATAATATTCCCATAGCTTTTGCCCTTCCTGTTGGAATATTAGAGGAATTTGGTCATTTGATTACTATTGGTTTTGAGCAAGTATATGCACCGATAGAGGCTCTTGTTTCTGGGTCATCTATATTTTCTTATTATAATTATGGGATGTTATTTGGTGCAAGACTAAAAAAGGAATTACGTCAGATTCGCATAAAAGACCCAGAGTTTGTAGAAAATATGCGATCTTTTATCAAGCAATGTATTGTACTTCCAGCAATGATCGGCTACCAATTTACTCCTAAACAATTAATAGATACTCCAGATATTTGGAAATTAGTAAGTAGCAAAGCTGGAACTTTAACTCGTCTTTATCTGCGGATAGGAGATAAAATGCGTAATGTCACTTGTAGAGAGGCAGTAAATTTCTTTGAAAATTATTTTGAAGAAGAAATCAAAAGAGTAGTGTCAAAAAATGCCAATACAGAATTTGCTTTAGCAAAAGGTGGATCAGATTATACTCCATCAACTAGCTCATCAATTATATCAAATATTTTAGAGAAAAATATTAAAGCACTCTATGGTGGTGGTCAAAAAGCAGGTGACATACTACGTCAGCAAATGATGATCAATAGTATATCTGATTATACATCCGGTAACTATGCAATGGCAAGAGCACGAACTAACCAAGAAAGCGGCTGGCTATTATCAAGCGATATGGCAAGCTTATATCTACCAATGTTACTAGTGGTAATAAAATGTATAGTCTATGCATCATTTATATTCTTAGTGCCAATGCTGATCTTTAGTGGTGGCATAGCAAAATATACTTCTTACCTAACCCTAGTGGCATCACTACAATTATGGTCAGCATTAAGTGCCATTATTAATATGATTATGGGTACGTATAGTCATTTAAAGACTGGCTCAAATTTAATGTTAAGTTTCAGTAGTAGCAGTACAATCACCAATCATGTTGATACAATAGTAACAGTAGCAGCAGGTTTACAAATGGTAATACCATTTTTGGCATTTGCTATTATGCAAGGTGGGGTTAGCAGTCTTGGTCACTTAGCTGGATCAATTATTGGTGGGCTGCAAGCAACAGGTGGTAGTATAGGAGCAGAGGTAGCAAGTGGCAATAGAAGCATTGATAATGTTTCAGAAGGGAACAGTCAGCAATATATGAAATCAGGACATAAGACCGACCATAATATGCAATATGTTGAAGGGGGTAATAGCTGGCAGCAAGCTGATGGTAGTATAGCTCGTAATAATCCTGACGGCAACGTAATTTACACTAGCGGTCAAGGTATTAATACTTCGGTTGGTATCACCAAATTTAATCTGGAACAAACAGCCCAAAATCATGTGACTCAAGGCATACACACGTCTGAAAGTTTGTTGAAGTCAGATCAAAGATCCCTATCAGATGCAAAGAGTAACACCTTTAGTAAAACAGCTGATTTTGTTTCCAACTTAGCACAGCGTGAACATAGTGGGGAAAGCTGTAATTATGATATAATGGGAGAGCAAGGCAAGTCACTGCAGCGAGCAATAAACAGCGTAAGAACTCTTAAAGAACAATATGGATATAGTTGGCAACAAGCAACAGATGCAGCGTTAAAAGCATCTATGACTGCGTCTACTCCACTAAAAGGACTTACTGGTATTGGTATCTCTGGTAGTGTAGAAGGTTCAGTTACTGCTAGAAATATAAGCGATCAGTCTTTTATGGAGGATAATGATACATCAACACAAAATAATACTCATGAAGATTACAACAATATAGTCAAAGCAGCATCAAGTAAAGTATGGGGAAAAGATAATAGTGCTGAGAAACATTATAGCGATGCAGTAAGAAGTAGCTATGAAGAGCAACAAAGATTAGAGGCACAAGTATCAATGCGTCAAGAAACAGTAGATAATTGGTACAAAACAAAAAGCAAACTTGATTTAGAATCAGCGACAGTTAACAAAGATATGTATCAAGAAGTGTTAGACCGCTGCGTAATAGAGTTTGGTATGGATGCAAACTCCGTGAGGAAGCTAGTAGACAAAAGGCATCCTGACGTGATGAAAGTATGGAATAAAATAGCATCTGAAGAATTACAAAATTTAATGCCTGAAATAAATAGTGGTAAGCAACAAGTATCTGGTCAGCATGCAGAAAAAGCATTGAATGATTTTAGCAATGAACATGATAAGCAAATTAATAGAAATCCTGAATCACAAGTTAAAGAAATAGCAACAAAAAGCGGTATTAATACTAATAATGAAGAATTTACAGCGAATATTAAAGGCAAAGAGGGAAAACTTAAAAATCAATTTGAAGAAGTAAGTGGTAAAAATTCTGAACAATATAATAATATCCGGCAAGTTAATCAACTTGAGCGAAAAGATTTACAGGCAGAGATTGATAAGTATGAAAAAGATAGGATTGGGCAAGGAAAAATAGCCAGAACAACAGCTGGAACCTTAGACATTGTAACATTTGGTGTGGCTGGTAAGACTATAGGAGGACCAGCTAAAGGTTCTCCAAGAGGTTGGCAGTTCAACAAAGGAGCTTATCAATCTGCAAGGCAGAGTAAACCAAAAGATTATAAGTGAAAGATTTACTTTCTATGATAATACATATTACCAGTAGATTACGATGTTCAATGCCTGTGTAATATATGTTATTAGAACTAAAGGTAGAAGAAGAATGAACATTAGCATTATATGTTCCTGCTTTCATACCAATAATTTCTTCTTTCCAAGCATTTTTATTAAATAAAATAGAAATAGGACAATTTTTATATATGAAATATAAAGTAGGAACAGATAACAAAGTGCCAACTATCAAAATTGATGAAATAAAATCGTTAACATCTTTCCAATGGGTGTCCAGCATGGAACCAACCCATACGGTAACAGCAAACATCAAAAGTATTACCCAAAATAATTGTTTAGGTAACCTATTCATTAAATCTTGCCCTTCACTATTTAGAAATATTTTATCCTCTGTATATTTAACTTTATTACATCTAGCAATTAAATATGGTACTAACAATATAGTTATCCAAGATGATATAAAATTGACAACTTTATTATGTAATAACTCGTCCAGCAATATAACCATAAAAACGCTAAAAACCATCCCAGACCAGAACATTAAATTCCAGAAATTATCTTTATTTAGCCGTGATTTGATCCAATTCATAACAAACCTCAAGTTTAGCATACTTAAATCGATGATATCATGGTTTACTATTTTAAGTAAAGCAATAATAAAGATTTTGGTGGTTATAATATTTAGTTTTTCACAAAATATAGCATTTGCCCAAGATTTACCTGAATTAATTAGCACGGTTGAAAAAGAGCATAATATTCCAAGCGGTTTGTTGAAAGCCATTGTTGAAGTAGAATCTGGACTAAAAGCTTATGCAGTAAATATAGCAGGTAAAGCTTTTATTGCGAGTTCTCAGGTAGATGCAGTTAAAATTATACGTTCTTATCTAAAGAAAGGACATACCAATATTGATATAGGACTGGCTCAAATAAATTGGCACTGGCACGGTTATAATTTTAGCAGCATCAATGAAATGCTTACCCCTAAAAATAACCTTAAATATGCGGCAAAATTGTTAACTGATTTATATGGGAAGCACGGTGATTGGCAAAAGGTAGTAAGGCTATATCACTCAGCTAAACCTCATCATCATAGGCAATATTCAAGAAAGGTGTTGTTATCATGGCTTGACGATTCTGATGGTATGTAGTCTGGTTACAACGCATAAATGTAAGGAGAAAGAAACAATAACTATGGAATTCATATGCTAAATAATTTTATTGGTGGTGGGCAAATCTTCTTACATAAGATCAGGATGTTTTTGCAGGTATTTGGTCGTTCTATTGCTATCTCGTGTGTAGTAAGTGTGATAATTACCATAATTCTAGCTTATCCCAAGCTAGAACTATATGATTTATCTGCCGCTGTAACTTATCAAAAAGCTTTACTAGTCAGTAAGTTTGATAATAGCATACGTTCTATTAGAGCGATAATTAATCCTAAAAGTAAAAAATATGAACATATTACCACCATAAACGCCTATAACCAGGGTGGTTTATATAGGCGTAATATTAATCCGGGAGTGATCTTAACTTCTCAGCAATTTAGTAAGAATTATTATCATCTGGTTAGTTTTATCAAAGTTGAGTTATTATTCTGCCTTGGGTTGATGTTTGGTATTTTTGTACTAATTTTCCTACTTTGGACAAAATTTGGTAAGTCGGTATCAATAGAAAAACAGATCAGCGGTAGTACTATCAAATCCGCCAAAGAAATCACTAATTATTTACATAAAGCTAATAAAGCAAGTAAATTTATTGTTGGGGATATGCGACTTGTTAAAGATAGTGAAATCAGACATATCATAGCTATTGGTACTACAGGTTCTGGTAAAACTAATTTGTTTAATAACCTAATTCCACAAATCAGAAACTTTAAACAACCAGCCTTAGTGGTAGATCAAACAGGAGAAATGATAGAAAGATACTATAATCCTGATAGGGGAGATATTATTTTTAATCCGTTAGATGCGAGATCTCATGCTTGGGATTTCTGGGCTGACACTAGCTCTGATAGTAATAATATACCTAATTCAGAACAGGCAAAATATTTTGATCCAAAGTTAGATAAATTTGCTAAAGTATTGTTTAAGTTTGGCAAGAAAACTAATAGTGGCTTTGATCCGTTTTGGGAGAATAGTGCTGCTACTATTTTCTGTGCTTGTGTACAAGTTTTAGTAACAGAGGGCAACAAGTCAATTATCGAATTGAAAAATATGTTGAGTTTATCTTCCTGGGATAAGCTTAAGAATAGGCTGACTGGTACCTTAGCTGCTAGATATTTAACAGCTAGTAATAAGACTACTGCTAGTTCTATTTTATCAGTACTGGCAACTAGCACTCAACCCTTAAATCTGTTATTTGAGTCTGAGAAAAAATTCTCACTGACAGAATATTTTGCTGAAATTCAGCAAGGAAGCTCTGCCTGGTTATTTTTAAGTACTAAACCAGATATGCGAAATGTCACGATGCCTATCATTGCTTGTTTATTTGAGCTAGCGATCTCATGTTTAATTGGCATAGGTATCAACGAGAAAAGACGCATGTGGTTTATTATCGATGAGTTAGCTTCTCTAGGCAATTTATCTGGCTTTTCTACTTTAATATCGGAATCCAGAAAATATGGTGGTTGTATACTTAGTGCTACTCAATCAATTAATCAAATATTCGATAATTTTGGCATGCTACAGGGCAGCACTATCTTTGGGCAATTTGCTACTAAGTTTCTCTTTAGAAGTGACGAACCAGCTACTGCTAAAATTATTACTGAGATATTTGGGCAACTGGAATATGCCACATCCCAAAAAAATACTTCTTTTGGTGCTCATGAGTTTCGCGATGGTGTCAGCTATACTGAAGGCACCAAACGTAAAGCTTTGATTACCACCAATGATCTTGCTACTTTAGCAGATTTAGAATGTTTTGTCAGCCTACCAGAGCCAAAAGCTAGAATAGCTAGAATTAAAGTGCCAATAGCCTCTGATGTTCCACTTAAACATCCTGGATTTGTTGCTGCAAGTAGAGCTACTAATAATAATTCCATTATTAATTATCATGTTAAGGAGAGCAATATTCCTCATATTTCAAGTAAGCCAGCAAGTCAAACAGATACTGATCAAGTAATACCTCAAGTGCCACAAGATCAACAAGAAGAACAACCTTGGTGGCAAGAAGCTAGGCAAGAATATGTTGCTGTGACTAAAATAAACAATAACGAAACATTTAAGGATAAGCAATGAGTAAAAAAATAACATATGATGTTGATTTGCCGCATCAACAAGTGCAATTAAATAATAAAAGCCTAAATAAGCCAAAGAATAAACAAGCCTTATCAAATATCACATTATCTGATTTTGCAATAATTTATGATAAACTAGACCAGCACTTTACCGAATGTATGGAACTTGTTAAAGATTTGCCATATATTAAATGAGAGGTACAAGATATCTTAGCATCTTTTAATGATTCTACCAAACAATGTAGTAATAATATCAATGTTCAGTTAGAAACTTTTAAAAAGAATCTGTCCAAGCTTAGTGAAGAGTGTTATATTTTAAGCAAAATACCAGAAAAGTTAAATAAAAGCATAATAGCTATTGCTCCTGAAGTGGCTAGGGCAATTCAAGATAATAACCAACTGAAAATAGAAGAAATGACTACAGCAATTAATGGCTGCATTCAAACTTTAAACAACATTAAAACTGATATTGAATCTTTTAGGATTAGTCGTAGCAAAAATTTCCTTTCTATGGTAGGGATTAGTCTTATC
>CAJYCY020000113.1:0-11224 GCA_913698135.1 Labidopullus appendiculatus
AATAACTCTGTATTGCACGTTCCATTAAAAACAAAAGGGGCTATTGATTGATTGGTTATCAAACCAGCTATGATCTTAGTTCTTTGATAGTGTTTCCCACTCTTCTTTCCAATCAGTAATTCTCCTGTTTTACCCCAGCCTCTATCTTGGCAAATACCCGTATCTATACTGCTTTCATCAATATGCACTATTTGCCCTTTATCATATTTATTGATCTCTTCTAAATATTCAGCTCGTCTCTCTATACTTGACTCCATGTAGGTAAAGGTTTTTTTTTATAACTAAAGCCTAGCTGTTTTAATATCCTTCCAGTTTGAGACCTCGCTATTCCAAACTCTTTACCAATATCTTGTAATCTCATATTTGGATTATTTCTTACAAAATTTGCTAACTTTTGCTTATCAACTTTACTTTTAAAACCTACTCTAGCTTTTGCTAATATCGTTCCTTCCTTTCTCTTCCTTACGTTCCAGCGACTAATTGTATTTTTATGTATATCGAATATCTTGGCAGCCGCTCTTTGACTATTACCTTTTTCTATATAACTTATTACTTTTTTTCTTAAATCTTTACTATATGGGCTTGTTGACATTTTTTCTCTTATTTATACCATATAATGTCATCTAATTCAACTGGTTTAACTATAAGATTGATATAGGCAGCAAAATCTCCCTTGTGGCTAATGGACAGGGTGTCGATAGGGGGAATGGGAAAAGGCAGTAAAAAAGAAGAATGATATATCTAAAAAACGGAGGTATCTTGTTTGATAGTTTTAAGGTGTTAAAAAAATCACAATTAAAATAGAATAATAAAAATTAATTACTTTATTAAAATTAGTTATAGATAATATGTAAAAATATTATTATAATCTTAATAAAAATATAAAAGTTTTTACATAAATTAACTGTTATAGTTAGGAACATGAATATGTTTAATACCAGTTCCCTAATTTAAATTAGTACAAAGACAGGAAAAAGTAATGTGTCTATATTATAATTTTAAAGAACCTATAGACGCATTTTATTTCGGAAACTGGTATAAGAACCAAATGCAAGAAGGTGTTCCAGTACTAGTAGGAGGGAAAACAACAAATATAAATGAAGTAAAGATACAGTGTATAATATCACCTATTTGATAATCAAAATCGCCAAGTATGCTTAGCTCATCCATAAAAACTTAGCGGCAGTTGGTAAAGATTTATTAGATATTATGAGGTATAGTTAATTCAGGAGAATTTGGGGCTAGGAACGATGGAGCGACGCCTATAAGTAATAGGCGAGCGACGAGTGACGACGTCACCAACTTCTCATCAATTGACTATAGTACAGTATTTTGGCTTTATAATTATATAAAGTTGGCAAGATAGATAAGTTTCGATATTTATGAATAATGAAAAAAATTAAAGTAGTCAACAGCGAATGTTGTATTATCTGAAAGGTGTATTAGGTATCAATAGAGCGGGTTTTAGAAGGATTTTGTAGAAAAAAAGTATGATATCTTTAATAAATTCCTTCTCAATGAGCAAGGTAAATTATATTAGTTGGTTTATATTTTAACTAATACTTGATTATAGCTACTTTTTTACCTATGAAAACCCTCTAAAACCCGCTCTACCTTATAACTTTCGACAGTTGTGGCAACAATCCAGAAAAACGCACAAGCATTAATTAGCAACTCGCGCTAAATATAAATGAAGACATAGAGCTATGAAAACTAGTGAGACACTAACATCAAAATTACAACATTTATACAGATTACAAGATACTATTCCTAAATTAATAGAAATAGATGATGAACGATTGCAACAAAACTGGAAAGAGCATTATCGTGAATTACGTTTATTATCTAAGAGAAAACAACAAAATGCTCAGGAATATACACAAACAGTAGCCGAAAAGTGTGAAATAGAAAATATTTTTGATCAAATAGACGAAAATTCATCAGCTGTGGGTAAAGTTTTGCTACTTGGAGAATCAGGAGCAGGTAAGACTACGTTGCTACATAATATATCCTATAGATGGGGTGCTGAGAAACTATGGAATGATAACTTTGATTATATGTTTAGAATTAGGTTGAAAATATTATTAAATAGCAATTGGGATAAAAATTATGAAAAGAACGAAAAAAACAATTTATTTGCTTGCTTAATTCATCGTTCTCTGACATTACAAATAACTGAATTACAAAGAGCTAAAAAGTTAGAAAATGAATTTGAAATAAAGCTGTCAGAAATTTCAGAAATAGTGAATAAAGATAAAGTATTATTATTACTTGATGGCTACAATGAAATAGAATCATTTGCAAGAAGTCAAGATAGATATGATGAATATAACAAGATTATAGGCACAGTTTTTGAACACAAATATATAATCATGAGCTCTAGACCTAATTCGCTTAAAGCAGATGAACAAAATAAGTTTGAAAGAATAGTGGAGAATAGAGGTTTAGATTTAGAAGGAATAATACAATATGTAAAATCGTGTTTTGCGGTAGATCAAGAACATGGTACAAATTTGACATTATTTTTACAGCGTAATGCTGAAGTAAGAGGCATGTGCAAGCTTCCTATTAACATAGGGTTAATCTGTTTGATTTGGGAGGATAAAAATGTTAGAGAAAAATTTCAAGAAACAACAGAATTAAATATAGCTTCATTGTATCGCGAAGTAATAATATGGTTAGGGAAAAGATATTTGGCAAAATTTGAAGACCGAGATCCTGAAAATATAGCAGAAACAAATATATTGAACAGCACAATAGTAAAATTTTTAAAAGGAATAGCTCATGAATCTTGGATCAATCAAGGAAATTTTATAAATAACGAAGTGATAAAAAATCATCTGAACACACTTGACATAAAAGATGTTTTTAAGTTTGGTTTATTAAGAGCTGAGAGTGATAAAACAAAAATTGTTGATTTAGATTATCAATTTATTCATCCAACATTTCAGGAGTATTTTACAGCTGATTATCTGAAAGAATTAATGAAAGGTGATCTTAAACAAGTAAAAGAAGTGTGTTATTTAATAGGTCAACATAGAAATGAACCACAATACTTAATGGTTTTAAAGTTTTTAGCAGGAATAGTAAGCAATGAACAAGATAAACAATTAGTCGAAAAATTATGGACAGCAATAACATGTAATGTAGATGGAGTACTAGAACTTGGGTTAGAAACGAAAATAACGCTACTAATGCATTTACTTGAACAAAGTAAAGTTACAGGAAATTTGAACATAAAAATACCAAATTTAACTAAAATACAAGAATTAATAGATGGTATAGTACCTAAAGATATTACTAAATGGAGAGAACAGATAATTAATAGTGGTTATGTATCAGAAAAAATAAAAAATGTAATAGTTGAACAGTTAAATGATAAGATTGAAGAAGACAATCTAGAATTAAGAGTGGCAATAGAGATAATAACTAATTTGCCAAATAAAAGTGAATTTAAAGGTAGAGAAACAATATTAAATCAAGTTATTAATTTAATTGCAACTCAGAATTGGCAGTTACAGAAACTAGGATTAGAAAAATTACATCAGATATTGGATAGAACAATTAGCGATAAGATATTGAAAGAAAACTTAAGCAAAGTAATTCCATTAATTGGTAATAAAAACTTAAATAAATTTGCAAGTAGCTTATTAACTAAGATTATTTATTTAGCCCCTGATTTGAGTCATGAAGTATTGAATTATGTAGAGAATGTATTTAAAAATCCAAATCAAGATATATGTGATAATGATCTTAAGTCAGCAACTATAAAGATTATACCAGAAATAATAAAATACATACCAGAAAAGTACGCAACTACAGTAGTAAATAAAGCATTCGGTTTACTGATCTATGTAATTAAAAGTAATGTTGATACCTTACATAAATCTTTAGCGATAGAAAACATAAAAAAAGTAGTAAAAGTTGCACCAAAAACTCAAGCACAAGAAGTAGCAAAACAAGTAATCGAATTGTTAACTCCTGTACTTAACGATCAAATATTTGTTGCTTGTCATAAATCTCATGCTATAGAGATTCTAGAAGCATTGAAAACTATACCGCTAGAACAACAAGTAACAGATATAACGAAAAAACTTTATAGCCTCCTATTAAATGAATTAAAAAATCCAAATCTTGATATTAATTCTAGATTTGAAGCTCTAGATAGCATAATAAAGCTAGTAAAAGTTGTAGACCCAAAACTAGATGTGGAGATAGTTGAAGTGTTTCATGTACTTAATAGCATGAATTTTAAGATCAAAGAAGGTTCATACGAGAATTTTAATCTTATACATCATATACCACCATTAATGGAAATTATACCACTAAATCAATCATATAATATAGCAGTGCAAGCAATTTATTTATTGACTACATTACTAAAGCAATCCTTAACATATGATGATACTAATATAAGATCTATAGTTGTAACAAAGATGGGAGAATTAGTGCAAACTATACCACAACAAGTAGCTGTGCAGGAAAAAATTCTACTATTCGATACTCTACTTAAGGGCAAATTTCTAGAAATTACAGATCCTAGTTTTGCATTTGCATTTATAAATAGCATAATAAAAATTATGAAAATTTTACCACCCAATACAATAGAGGAATATCCTACTATAAATGAAATATTTAATACACTACTGGATTCTTTAAAAAATATAGGCACTAGTCACCTTTCACATGCGACTTTAACAAACATAGTCGAATTATTGAAACTCATACCATCAAATCAATTATTTACGATGAAAGTATTTAATTCAATGGTGGATGTCATTAAACAACAAAATGCTAGAGATTATTTCAAGATATTAGCTCTAAATAATATAGAGTATTTAATAGATATGTTGCAAAATCAAGTATCTACTGTAATAGATGAGGTATTAGCATTATTAGTTGGTGTAGTCGAAAATTCAAATACTGGAGATTGCAAGGGACAAGTCTTATGTAGTATACCAAAATTATTGAAGTTTGTATCACAAGATCAAGCTCCTATAGTAGTGAATAAAATATTAGATTTATTAGCTGGGTTGATCAGCAATCCGAATACTTTAGATTGCAAGGTACAAGCTTTGCGTAGCGTACCAAAATTACTAAAATTTATGCCATTAGACCAAATATCTATAGTAACAAATAAAGTATTAGAGGTATTAGTTGATGTGATCAACAATCCAGATGCTGTTAAATATTTGGATTTTCCTCGTAAAAATATGAAGATAAGTGGTGGTCACATACTAACTTGCCCGGAAGTAGCATTAGATAGCATATCAGAATTATTAAAATTTATTCCACTAGATCAAACATCTGTATTACTAATGCAACAAGTGTTCAATAAAGTAATTTCTCAATATAACAACAATATATATGGCACAAAAGTAAAAGAAGTAATAAGTGTAGTCCCACTTAATAAATCTGTTGATTTATTAAGTCATGACACTAAAGAAATTAGAGAAGCAGCAAAGAAAGGCATACTATTAAAACTAACAAGTACAAACGAACTGACTCGAATAGATTATACACAAATTGTTGATATTCTTAAGATCATAAATTCAAGTAAAGGAAAAGACGAATACGAAAAGCAATTATATATAGCAGCAATTGATAAGCTTAACCAGATAGTAGTTGATATTAATGAAGAAGGAGTAGAATGGCTTAGTAAAAACTTTCATAATTTACCCAATTTAAGTGAAACAAAAACATTCTTAAAAGGATTATATCACAAAGTATTAAAGGAAATAAGTACTACAGGTACAATAAGTATAACAAATAGTACATTTATCATTAAGTGTATAGAATATGATTTTACAACAACAATCAAACGTATAAAAGATAGCGAACATGATCAAGATGAAAGCTATACCTACCAATTAGTATTTGAAAACGTATCTTATACAATTCATAATACGAATAAATTATATTTAGAAAATATAGTCCAAGCTGTAAGCAAACAAGATAATATATTAGCTAAGCAATATGAAGAACATAAGCCATTGTTTGTAAATGACGGAAAATCAGGGCTAGATATTGCTGCAACAGATATTAAAGAATGTAGTATAGTAGATGATAATCATAAAATTAGCACTGAATCTTGGAGATTATCATTAATGCATTTATCAGATCACAAAAAACAAGAACCTAGTGCAATATTTATATTGCTTGAGAAACGTGATTATTTTGGCTATCACGTTATACATAAGATATATATAGAAGAAGGAAAGATATGCGATAAACCTTATGTTCTACATCCGAATGCAGTATCTATTGATGTTTGCAAAGAAATATTTGGTGAGATGAAATATATAGAAACTAAGCCAAGATATTATTGTTCAATACTTGAGATACCACTAAAAACAGGAGATGAGTTAATTCAAAAGCTGGAATATCATAGATCAAAAGGAGAAGAAAGTGATTATGTAGTATTACATCAATTCTTTAACAACTACGAAAATATACAAGATACTCTGTGGAAAGATATACTATGGGATGAATATGTAAAACAGGAGAGTGTAAAAACATTTAAGAAAGATGCATTGCTTAAACTAGATGCTCAGCAACTTGAAGTGGTCAGAAGAGATAGCAGACTTATTGATAATTCAGAGATGATTGGTATACATGGTAAGTCGATTGCAGAATTCCAAGAAAAAACTCAAGGATTGAGAAATATAGTAGAACATAATGATAAAATTAGTCAACGAGATAAAGATAGTAAAAGAAATGACAACACTTATATCTGAAGGAAAAGTTACGAAAGGCAGGTTGATAGATTTAGAAGATGATATTGATAATATACGCCAGAAAATAGGTATTGACACTAGTGTGTATATGCTAGACAAAATAGTTTATGTGAATCCAATATTAAATCATCCTAAATTACTTAAAGATGCTTTAAAAATATTTAGTTTTAGTCAAATCTTAGATTTGCTCCCAAAATTAAACCAGGACTTAATA
Organism: Labidopullus appendiculatus; assembly: GCA_913698135.1. Taxonomy (NCBI): domain Eukaryota; kingdom Metazoa; phylum Arthropoda; class Insecta; order Coleoptera; family Staphylinidae; genus Labidopullus; species Labidopullus appendiculatus. The sequence goes on from CAJYCY020000113.1 coordinate 6,952, forward strand.
ATTGAAGCAATTAATAGTGAAGATTCTTTACTTATACTAAGTGGTTTAGTAAGCTTAGATCATAGTGATTAACACATGTATTATGGAGGAAAATATTATGCCAATAATAATATAGAAGAGTTACAAAGAGAGATTAAAAGTTATAATAGACGTATTGAACGCCATCCTAAAGATGATAATAGTTATTATAGAAAAGCAGAGACATTAAAACAGTTAGGACAGATTACAGGAGATAAATCATCTTATGAAGAAGCATTAACATGTTATAATAAAGCTATAGAATTAAATAAGGAAACAGCTCTATACTTAGTAGCTAGAAGTCGATTATATGTTGATATCGGTAAACCAGAAGAAGCAGTACAAGATATTAGAAAAATTAATGAACTTCCAATTGATGAGTCAAATCAAATTTATAGGATTTACGTAAGAAATACACAGAGTGATATTTTAAAATTAGATTCTATAAAAAATCAAATAAAGCAATTACAGTCTAATGGAGAAATCAGTCCCGAACTTTCAAGCATATTAGAGCAGCATGCAAGTGTTACCGCTAATCTTGTAGTGCAAGTGGGTGCTCATAGTGAGAAATTAGGAGAGCAAGGTAGCGATATAACACTTTTAAAATCACAAGTGGCGGCATTGATGAGGTCATTTGAACTCTTTGTACAACAATCACAAAGAGGAGAAGCAATATCACAGTCTCAAATAGACGAATTACAACAACACATAGATACTGCTAAATCCAATTTACAGGAATTAGATGAACGAAAAGCAGATAGAAGTGAATTAGAACCTATAAAAGAACATCAAGAACTGCAAGACCGTAAGATACAGAAGCATGAAGATGCACTTATACAAGGAGGGGTATATGATGAAGTAGATGTTCAAACAAAGCTAGAAAGATTGAAAAATGAGTCCCCTGAAATAGTTGTATATTATAAAACCTTCTATTGGACATTAGTTAATTATTTACAAGCTTATCATTTAGTAGCTAGTGGTATTATAGCAACAAATGATACTTTTGATCAGAGTACAAAAAATTGGATAATAGAAACTGGAGTTAAGAAACTCTCCAGTTTAACTGCTGCGGTGGGACGAGCTATTATGAGTGGACAAGGATTACCAATAGTTGGTGGTGCTATTGGTGTATTAGACAAAGTTGTCGATGTTATTTGTGAAACAAAAAATAAACATAAATTTACTAACAAAAAGAATGCTATAAATAAAATAATTATGTCTAAGTTTGTAACGGAGAAAGCACTAGACATGTGCATCTTGGAAACAGCTTTAGCAATTACGGAATCAAAAAAGAATGAAATTTTGCTTTCTAAGCAAGGACAACTAACCAAACTAGAAAAGGTAGCTAATATTCTTAGCAAGATGACAGGAGGATTAAAAGAGGTATTAATAGAAAAAAAAGTGTTATCATATGAAGAAACTGAGGGGCAAGCAGCAAAAATTGCTCTTGCTGACGTTACCTTATTACTAGCTTATTTATATACCAATGCTGATAAAGTATGTGAAGCACAAGAATCATTGGATAAACAAATTAAAATTATTGTAACTAGTCCATTTGATATATCTGATGTTGAACTAGCATTGCAAGCAACAACGGATTCTAAAGGAAACTCAGTAATGAATAGATTAATAGATAGATTAAATAGTACAGTGCAGACAGGTGGAGGTGTTAAGCATAAGGGAACTGGTATATTTGGTAAAGTAAATGAATATGGAGTGATAGAGCGTATATTTTCCAAAGAATGTCTAGAGAAAAAACTTCAGAAAGCTGGCATAGAGATTACTCCAGATAATATTGAAGAAACTCGTATAGTGCTATTCAAATATATGTGTAGTGCTATTGATAATGTTAAAAGTGAATTGTCACTAAAATGTGCCAAATTTTTTGTTGAACATAACGAATATTCCAAATTAATTACCAAAATAGCTTCAGAATACCCTGAATATTTTGTTAGTGAATATCTAGTAAAAATTCTTATAAAGGATGAGACCTTACAAGCTGAAGTTATTAGTACACTGAACAACAGTAGGCAAATTACCGGTAAAGGTTATGGTGAAAATCAAGAAAATAGTTATTGGCATGATTATTGGTATGAGTACAGTAAAGAAGCAATGGACACGATATTAAAATTGCGTCTTAAGAGTACAGGAATCGAGAACGTTAAGAGTGTCAGTATAGATTATGCTTTTAACGAGTCTAGCAAGTTGTATTTTGCTAAAGATTTGCGAGCTAAAATCTCTTCTGGGTTTTCTGATAATATCAAAGCTAACAGTAGTAACGATAATAATACTACTAAGTTATTGATACCGATAAATTTAGACAACAAGCACTGGGTTGGTCTAGTGATAGAACATAGCTCGGATAAAATTATAGCATACTACATGGACTCTGAAGGAGAGTACATACCTGAAATTTTAAAGAATAGCCTTGAAAATGAACTAGTTAAATTATATCCAAGCTTACATATCAAAATTATTGAGCAACCGGTAGCAAGTCAGAAATATAATAATTGTGGTTTAGAAGTAATAGAGAATCTTGTTGCTAGTTGTGGTATACCACAAATAACGGAAGATGAGGTAGTGGCTATCCATTCTTTGTTAGTGGAAGATAAGCAACTAAATGATGATGACACTATTCGTGATACATTCAAAATTTTTAAACAATCTCTACTTGGTGAAAATTTGGAACTATAATTAATATGTATTAGTTGGAATTTAATATTAAAATATATTCATAAAATTAAATTCAAAAAGACATAATGAACTATGTAAATAATAGTATGTTGCCACTATGTTTCAGTTTATTTTTTTATAAAAAAATAAACAATTATAAAATATTTTGCTAATTATCTCTTAGTGGAAAATAAAAAAGGAGTATAATGGATATTATATCTAGAGAAAAGCACTGAAAAATGACAGAAGACAAAACTAAAAATAACAATTATCAACCAAAAATGTTTGTTGGTACCGATGATGTCAAGGCATTATTACTAAATAGCGATATATTTGTTGATAAAAGCCTAATGATTAAAGAATTATTAGGAGATAGTGGGGCAGTAACTCTAATCACCCGTCCAAGGCGATGGGGTAAGAGCTTAAATATGGATATGGTGCGGAGATTTTTTGAAATAGAGGTGGATGAACACGGTTATCCATTACCTCAGGAACAACGAGTAAATCATAAGCTGTTTAGTGGTGGAGAAGTGGATTTGGGGCTAGTAAGTGGCAGAAAAAAATTATTTAAACCACTTAAAATCTCTGAGTATCCAGATCTGATTTTAGACTACCAAGGTCAATTTCCAGTTATATCCATTACTTTTAAAAGTGTAGAAGGAGCAAGCTATTATAATATTGAACAAGGGGTAAAAAGCCAGATATGGAAATTATTTCAAGCTTATAGCTATTTAAATAATAGTAATAAACTTGAACAGAGTGAGAAGGCTAATTTTAACAGATATTTGTTTGATGAGATAACTCTAGAGCAGATTAAGCAGAGCCTATCTATATTAAGTAAGCTACTTTACAAACATTATAATAGAAAGCCTTTTGTGTTGATTGATGAATATGACACTCCTATTAACAGTGCTTACAGGCATTTTGGTAGTAATAAGGAAGAGTTTGAAAAGGTTATAGAAATTTTTCGCGGCATTATGAAATCAGTTTTCAAAAAAGAAACAGGAGATCAAGAAATTCCTGTTGAACGTGGGGTAGTTACTGGTATTCTGCGAATTGCTAAAGCTGAATTATTTTCTGGATTAAATAATCCAACTGAATATTCTTTATTAGACGAGAATTTTGCTAGCAGTTATGGGTTTACCCAACCAGAAGTAGATGAATTATTAAGCAAAGTACCACTTAAAACTAATCCAGAAGAAATTAAAAATTGGTATAATGGGTATAATTTTGGTGGCGAGATAATTTATAACCCATGGTCAATTATGCGATGCTTAGCCCAAAAGGGCAAACTTGACCATTACTGGATTGATAGTGGCGGCACCGGTTGGATTGATCATGTGCTGCTTTCCGATGAGATGCAACAAGACTTAAATACATTGCTAGAAGGAAAATCTATAGTAAAAAAATTATATAAGCAAATTTCTTTTGCTGATCTGGAAGATAACCCAAATGTATTTTATAGTTTATTATTATTCACTGGATATCTTAGTCCACTATTAGCTAATGATAATAAAGAAGATCCTAGATATAGTTTAAGCATACCAAATCGAGAAGTACGTAATATTTATGTGGAGCGGGT
>CAJYCY020000114.1:0-19580 GCA_913698135.1 Labidopullus appendiculatus
ACAAAAAATGTTGGTCTCATAGTTGAAACAGGTGCAGTTGGTATAAATTTTGAAGATCAAATTATTGGGAAAGAAAAAGCAAGATACTCTATAGAAGAACAATGTAAAAGAATTAAAGCAGTTAAAGAAGCTATAAAGGAATCGTTACTTCCTAATATGTTTATTAATGCTAGAACGGATATCTTTCTTCAAAAAGATACATCTGAGCATAATGAGCAAGACTTAAAAGAAGCTATAGAACGAAGCAAAGCTTATGCAGCAGTTGGAGCCGATGGGTTTTTTGCACCAGGCTTAGCAAATGATAATTTTATAAAACAATTATGTGAATCTTCACCTATTCCTGTCAACATAATGCTGCAAGATATAACAGCAGTAAAAAACCTTGTTGATTTAGGGGTATCTAGAATTAGTTACGGTCCTTTTCCATATATTGCAGTAATGCAAGAATTGGAGAAATCGGCAACTGAAGTTTCAACATGTATAGATACAAATAAAAAGACGTAATACAGAGGATTAGTACATTTATGGATAACAAAAAAGATACTACCATAAAAGATAAAAAAGAAAAGCCAGAAGAAATAGGTGGCTTTAAAGGTCAAGAACCAACTATCCATGGAGATTGGCAGCATAAAGGCAGGGTAACTGATTTTTAATGCTACAATTGTAAATTAAATTATGCCAAGTTTTCATCAAATCAAACTCCTACCATATAATGCCCAAGAATTATTTCACTTAGTTCTTGACGTAAAGTCATATCCTGAATTCTTACCATGGTGTAGGGCTGCTAGAATCATCTCAGAAAATGACAATCAAATTATAGCTGAATTAGTAATTCAGTTAAAAGGTTTTTCAGACCATTATCAATCAAGAATTATCTACTCAAATGATTTAAATAAGCAGAGATACTCCATTGAAGTCGAGGCAATCTCCGGACCATTTAAATATTTAAAAAATTTATGGCAATTTTCTCAAGAAGATACTGGTAGTAAAATAGAGTTCTTTATTGATTTTAAAATGAAGTTTGCCATAGTTGACAAATTAGTTGGTATATTTTTTACTGATGCTACTGAGAAAATGGTCGATGCATTTGAAAAAAGAGCCGATATTATGTTAACTAAAGTTTGACTTATGCAGGAAGTCTATTAGTGAGGAGCTACTAAAGTGGCTCCTCACAATTACTTTTGAAGCTTATCAAGGATTATAATTTTTAATAAAATCAAACTTATAATTTTTCTTACGCAATGCACTAATTAAATTTCGTAAATTCTCTTTACCATTAAAGCAATCTTGGAACATCTCATCATGCATTAATAAAATTAATTTATTAGGTAATGCAGTATCTTTTTTCGCAAATTTAGCATCTATCTCTTCTACTAGACGCTCAACAGATTGTACAGGACCACCATTATCATAGTGTACCCATTCTGAATCCCATCCATATAGGTAAAAACCATTCTTGTACATAGCATCATCATCTATCTTTTCAATTTGATCTTCCTGTTTTGAAATATACGGATCATCTCTACTTAAGTTAGGAAGACAGAATACATTTCTTCCAGGAAGTCTAGTATCAATATGAGAACCTTTTAAACCTAGCGTATCATTATTCTTTTTAAGATCATTAATTACCGATGGAATATCGCGATAAAATTGCTGATAGCGATTATGAGCATGAGAATAACTATGATTTCCTATCTGAATAAAAGGACTTTTCTTAGCTAGCATCACAATATTTTTTGACCAATTACTAGAATCGTGGTGTAATCCTACCATAAACATGGTAACGGGAATCTTCTCCTCAGTCATAACCGTAATGATATTCTCTGTTCCTCTAAGTGGACCATCATCTGAAGTGATATAAATAGTCTGACTTGCGTATGAATAGACAGAATAAAATATACTTGTCATAAATAGTAACAAAAAAAGGTTGAATCTTGTAAAAATTTTTATAGTTCTCATTATACTTACCTTAATTAATTAGATTACCCTAAATCAGGTTATTTGGTTATACTAAATTTCTTGGCAACAAATAACATTAATATCGGAGCAGATATGAAGATAGAAGAATATGTACCAACTATTATCCCAAAAAATACTAATAAGCTAAAACTGTGAATAGCTTCTCCACCAAATATTACTAAAGCTAGGTTTGCCAACAAGGTTGTTACAACTGTTAAAATGGTTCTAGACAAAGTCTCATTAATACTCTGATTAATAATTTGTGGCATTGTTTTCTGATATGATTTCCGTAAGTTTTCTCTAATTCTATCATAGATAACTACTGAATCATTGACAGAATAACCTATTATGGTAAGAATAGCCGCTATGGAAGTTAGATTGAAGTCTAACCTCATCACACTCATAAAACCTAAACTTAGTATGGCATCATGTAGCAAAGCTATCAGTATACCAAGCCCAAAATACCACTCAAATCTAGCCCAAGTATAAGCCATGATGGCAAGAAAAGAAAGAATTAGAGCCGTTATTCCTGATTTTATCAAGTGAGTTCCAACTTGTGGACCAACAAAATCTACTTTACGATATTCAAATTTATAAGGAAATTGGTTGCTTAAAGTCAATTTGATCAGCTCAATATTGTGCATTAAAGTGTCTTCACTATTGCTACCAACTCGTATTGACAAATCATTCTGGTTACCAAAATTTTGCAATACTACTTCACCAATCTTAAGGTTATTAAGTACTTCTCGCATTTTGGTTAAATCAGGCGATTGATCAAGCCGCACTTCTATAACAATTCCACCAGCAAAATCAATACCAAAATTAAACTTATAAATTCCTATCCATATAATGCTCACAAGAGACAAAATAATGGACATCATATAGCTTACTTTTTTAAATCTGATAAAATCAAAATTAACTTGCTCAGGTAATAGTCTTAACGGATATAATTTCATTATTAAATTCTTTAATTTATATACCTAAAGCTTGCCTGTACAATTCTAAGATTGCATCTTGTTCAGCCAACTTATTTCTATCAAGTTTTTTTAGTTTTAACACAGACTTCATAGCCTTGGTATCAAAACCACTGGAGCTAGCTGCATCAAATACATCTTTTATTGCTTCAGATAATTCAGCTTTTTCTTGTTCAAGCCTTTCTATTTGATTTATATATTGTTCTAATTGTTCTTTAGCTATCACTTCTGTCATAAAATTAAATTTTTTTGTTTATCAAGACATCATAATTATACCATATATTTAGTTAACCCTTCTCGGTTTACCTAATAGTATATATTATTTTTATTAGCCACTAAGTAATTTATAGATAATTTTGCTATAAATGCTAGAAAAATCTTTATAATAGTTATTACGCCGTTGAACGATCCTTATAAAAATACAGAGCTATTAAACTTAAAATAGCACAAGCAATTATGTAATAAATAGACGAAGTAATTGTCCCAGTTTCCTGTACAAGATATGCTATCGCTAAAGGCGTTGTCCCACCAAAAATACTAGTTGCTATATTATAAGATAATGATAAAGCGGTATTTCTGACATTGGTTGGATAGAATTCAGCTTGCAGTGCAGGTTCAGGACCAATATAACAGGCAGCTAAAATTGATAATACTATTTGAGATATAATTATAACACAAAAATCGCCAGTTTCAATTGCCTGTATCAAAAATGGGATAACTAAAATAATTACCAATAAATTGAATACAAAAATTTTCTTGCGACCAATTATATCCGACAAATAGCCAGAACATAAAGTAACAATTGCCATGATTATATAACAATAATTAGCTAAGTTATTAACTTCATCATTAGTAAAGTTACGATTTATCTTCAAAAATGACATTAGATAAGTAGCTTGTAAATAAAATAGTACTGAGCCTGTAGAATTGATAAAGATAGATATTATCATATCAAACCAATAGACAGAGATAACTTTTTTTAGAGGAGACTTTAATATTCCACCATCTTCCTTCATACTTTGAAAACTAGGAGTTTCACTTGTATATTTCTTGATGTAAAGTCCAGCAAATAAAATAAAAATTCCTAATAAAAATGGTATTCTCCACCCCCAATCATCAAATTGCTCTGCTGATAAAAGACTTTGTATGCATTGTGAAATTCCTGAACCAAACAATAAACCAATACAAATACTGGACATTGATACGCTACTACTAAAACCACGATAGGCTACACCTGCATGTTCAATAACAAATGAAATTGAGCCAGTAAGTGCTCCACCCATTGATAAACCTTGCAACATTCGAACTAAAATCATCAATATAGTTGCAGTAATACCTATCTCGTCATAAGTTGGTAACATACCAATTACAGCTGTTGGCAAAGACATACAAAATATAGATGCACTTAAAGCAGTTCTTCTACCAAAACGATCTCCAATCACTCCAAAAAACACCCCGCCTATTGGTCTCATTAGATAACCAAGAGCAAATGCCTCAAAAGCATGTAATAAAGACGAGCTAGGGTTTGATCCAGGAAAGAATTTTGCCCCTATTATAGGGGCAAAAAGACTAAATAGAGCGTAATCATACCATTCAAATGCATTTGCTATGCCGCTTGCAAAAACCAACTTACGTTTATTCATGTGATAATTTTATCATTTTGTATCATATTTTCTTGTGTAATATTATCTTTCTCAGAATATATTATAAACAATGTTGCAGGGATTACTATCAATGCTCCATATAAAGTACTACTTTCAGGAACTTCATTAAAAACAATATATCCAGCTGATGCTGAAATGATTAACTCTAAATATCTATAAGGAGCGATGGCAGTAGCATCAACTAGGGCAAAAGCCTTTAATAGAAAGAATAAAATTAGACTACCTCCTGATCCTAAAATAAATAGCAAAATAAATTCTGAAATATTAGGGGTTTTCCAATACATTATTGATGGTGGTATTGATACTAAAGAGGTTACTAAAGCAGAATAAAATAACATGCTAATCATTGATTCTTTTATTACAAATTTTTTGTTAATAATATCTAACATGGCAAAAGATATAGCAGCTAATACAAAAACCAATATTTGTGGGTTAAAATCACTAGCATTAGGTTTCAGAGTAACAACAATACCAATAAAGCCAAATAAAGTTGCTGCCCATCTTTGCCAAATAATATTCTCATTTAAGAAGAATACTGCCAAAACCAAGGTAAACAAAGGTATAGCCAGACTAACAATTGTAGCAGTAGTCACTGGTGCAAGCTGTAAACCATAAGTCCAAGATGTCATACCAAAAAATAATAAAACCCCTCTTGCAATATGGACAAAAGGACGATTAGTAATTAGAGTTTGTTTCCCATAATAAAAAATAAACGGTACAAGAATTAATGCACTAAAGAGAAAGCGAAAAAAAGCTACCTCAAAGCTATGTAACCTGAATCCAAGATATTTTGCCGTTATATCATTAGTTACACTAGTAAGCATACTTAATACAAACCAACCAATACCAATAAAATAAGTGTTTAATTTATTATTCATATAGACCTAAAAATTTTTAGTTTATTTGTTTTTTATACTTAGTGTTTCTTATATTTAGTGTTATAGTATCATCGTTGTTAGACAAGTTTAAAAAATCTTATTATCATTTGATTTCCAGATAAGAAGAATATATATAGTACAGCAATATATTTAAAGCAAGAGAAGGTTTAGTAGTTATGATAAAAGTTGCAAAAAAATTAGGGATATTTCTGTTGGTAAGTTGTGCTAGTATTTCTAGCTTTGCTAATAATACAGGTAATAATGACTATGATGCTGATTATTATGGGGATGGAGGTAATCTAGTATTTAAGATGAGAGTAGATGGGATAAAATCTAGTGCAAAACAAACAGATTTTCCTAAGGCTACTGCTAAAAATCCAGTATCGATTGGTACCTTTGCCGAGAATGGTTATGGTATAGAGGCTTCCACCTCAATATTCTTTGCTAGTAATGTTGCAGCAGAGTTATCTTTAGGTTTTGATGTATTACGTAATAAAAATAGTAGTTTACAGAATGTGGCTTATAATTATGGTGGTAATCCAGAGGGTGTTGGTAAAAGAAGGGCTCTTTATATGATCCCATTGACTGTTACAGGACAATATCATATAGCTCCTTTTGGTGCTATCAGACCTTATATTGGTGTTGGTTATCATGGAGCTTATTTTATCAATAAATCCAAAGGGTGTACAGTCAAAAATGGTTACGGTGCTGTATTACAGGTCGGGGTTGATTTATACGCTAAGGATGATACATTGATTAACTTAGATGTAAAACAGTATTTTCTTAATACCGAGGTTAATTATAAAACTCCTTTAGTAAAAAAGTCTGTCTCCTCTAAAGTAAAGTTTAATCCTCTAATGATTGCCATAGGTGTTGGTTTTAGGTTTTAGGTATAGTCAATTGATGGGAAGTTGGTGACGTCGTCGCTCAATGCTCGCCTATTACTTATAGGCGTCGCTCCATCGTTCCTGCTACCCAATTCCCCTGAATTGACTATATCAGGGCGATTTAAAAGTCTATTGTTGACTTATCAGCTAGAAGAGATTATATTTTTTAGAAAATCACATATTAATATTATATTAGTTTACTATGAATTCACAACAGAAATTACCTATACTGCCTAGAGCAACTGCTATTTGGTTGATTGACAATACTGCCTTAACGTTTAAGCAGATAGCTGATTTTTGTGGAATTCATGAGTTTGAAATTAAAGGCATTGCTGATGGCGAAGTATCTCATGGTATTAAGGGGTTAGACCCAATCGCTGGTGGACAGTTAACCAAAGAAGAAATTATACGTTGCACAAAAGATTCAACTAGTAGTTTAAGGATTTCTGTTAATGCTGCATATGATTTGATAAATACTAAGAAAAAACAACAATCTAAGTACACTCCTATTGCCAGACGTCAAGATAAACCAGATGCGATATATTGGATACTTAAAAATTGTCCAGAAATTTTAGATAATCAAATTGTTAAGTTAGTTGGTACTACCAAATCTACCATAGATGCTATTCGTGATCGTAGTCACTGGAACATGAAGAATATTCGCCCACGTGATCCAGTATTACTTGGAATTTGTAGCCAAGTGGAATTAGACAAGAATATTGAGCAAGCAAAACTTTTACCCCAACAAGAAGAAAAAACCTCTAAAGAATAGGACTATAGCCAATCACCGCGTTGTAACCAATGCCCTTCAGCCGGTGATAGGTCACTTGCCACAGCTCTCCTATCATCAAATACAAAACATTCTCCTTGCCATAAATTGCTATGATTATGGGTATCTTCTAAATATTGTAAGATACCACCTTTAAGATGGTAAACATCATTAAAGCCAAGTTTCTTTAAATAGGCTGTTGATTTTTCACATCTAATTCCACCGGTACAATACATCGCTATTTTCTTGCCAACAAGTAGGTCTTTATTTTGTTCTACCCATTTTGGAAATTGCTTAAATGTCTCTGTTTTTGGGTCTATAGCACCTTTAAAAGTACCGATACATACTTCATAGTCATTCCTAGTATCTATTACTATCACATTACTTTGGCTAATGAATTTGTCCCAATCTTTTGCTTCAATATACTCTCCCTTAAGATTGGCAATATCAATATCCCCAACGGCCATAGCAATAATTTCTTTTTTAAGCTTTATTCTCAATTTTTGAAAAGGATGAATATCACAGTAATTTATTTTAACATTTACATCTTCTGCTAACGTAAGGCTGATAATTTCATCTAATAAAAAACTTACCTGTTCTTTTGCTCCAGAAATTGAACCATTAAACCCTTCAGGAGCTAAAAGAATAGTCCCCCTAACCCCTCTTTTCTTGCCAAGATGTAAAATCTTTGGCAGCAAAACTTCAAGATTTTCTAGTTTAGTAAAACTATAAAAACTTAATACTGATATTTTAACATTATTATCCATAGTAAACATTATATTTTTTAAATTTAAAAAGCATATTTATTTCCAACAGTCGATATATCCATACCTACGCATACTAATGTCTGGGTAAAGTTGGAGCATCAAACGGCACCATTGCGAGGAGACCTTAGGTCAACGAAGCAATCCATATACAAACTTTATGGATTGCCACGCTCACATAAGTCCGCTCGCAATAACAAACAAATATTAATCAAGTTAGCTATAAATCTAATTTGTTACCGGTAAAGCTATAAACATAGAAACACCCCTCCTCTGTACCAATAAGATTATATTTTGTTTCTTCATAGTTCTGGCATTTTCATACAACAAATTTAATTGCTCTATAGAAGCTATCGCCTGTTGATTGCATGCTACTACTAAATCACCAATTTTAAATTTGTAATTTTTTCCATCCTTAGCAAGATCAGTTACAATAATACCATTAGCTTTATTGCCAATGGCGAATTTTTGTTTTAAATTATCGGTTAAATTACTGAAAGTAATATTATTTTTTACAATAGAGGTTTTATCACTCACCTTATCGCTTGCTCTTCTAGGCTCTGGTTCCTCTTCTTGACTAATCTTACCGCTTAGCTCATGGTTTTTGCCATCGCGTATAACGACAATTTTTACTTCTTGCTCAACGGCAGTTTCAGCAACCATTACCTGTAACCTTCTTGAACTCTTTACTGGCTGTCCAGCAAACTCTATTATTACATCTCCAGGCTTTATACCAAATTTCTCACCTGAACCATCTTTTTGCACTTCCACTACTAATGCTCCATAGGCTTCTTTTAACCCAAATCCTTCAGCTATTTCGTTAGTTACTTCTTGAATTATTATTCCAAGACCACCACGATTAATTTTTCCATTTTGCCTTAATTGGTTGATAATTGATTTGGTGGTATTAGATGGAATGGCAAATCCAATACCAATATTAGTCCCAGAAGGAGAGAACATTACGGTATTGACTCCTATAACTTCACCATCAATATTAAACATTGGGCCACCAGAATTACCATTATTAATAGCCGCATCAGTTTGTATAAAATCATCTACTATACCACTATCAATATCACGTCCTTTTGAAGATATGATACCAGCAGTGACGGTTCCTCCAAGTCTACCAAAAGGATTACCGATAGCAATAACCCAATCCCCTACCCTAGCTTTACCAGAATCCCCAAATTTTACAAAAGGCAAAGGATTTTCTGCCTCAATTTTTAAAAGAGCAAGATCGGTTTTTTGATCACTACCTACTAATTTAGCTAACATTTCTCTATTATCAGTTAATTTTACGTGAATCTCATCTGCATTGGCAACTACATGATGGTTAGTAACAATAAAACCAGCCGCATCTATAATAAAACCAGAACCAAGGGGAACAGATTTAGGATTTGAATACATTTCATCAAAATTAAAAGGTAAATTAAAACGCTCCAAAAGTTCATTTAAATAATCAAACGGAAAATATTCAAAAGATTTTTTATGAAAATCTTCTGATTTTTGACTATATTGTATGGTATAAACATTTACCACAGCTGGAATAAGTGGCTCAACAATATCGGCAAAACTATAGCGAGGAGATTCACAGGCTTTTATGGATGGTACAGATTCCTCAGTAGCAGCATCCTTAGTTAACGAAATTTGATTTAATGGAATATTTTCAGCAAAAACAGATGATACCAACCATGGACTCATCAGAAAAGCTATAAATAAATATTTTAGTAAATTATTATACTTAATAATATTTTGAACCATATCATCTATTTAATTAACTGTAAAACGTCATAGTCTTGCAATGACATATATGTCAAACGTCATCAATTAACTATTATTTCCCCAAATTTAAATATTTAAATAACTCGGCTTCTGGAGACAACACAAAAGAAGTATCCTCTTTCTTTAAAGTATTTTTATATACTTCCAACGATCTATAGAATTTATAAAATTCTGGATCAACAGAATAAGCAAGATTATATATCTTGGCTGACTCCCTATCTCCCTCTCCTTTAATGATTTGAGATTGCATATAAGCTTCAGCAAGCAATATTTTACTTTCTTTATCAGCTCTTGATCTTATGCGAGCTCCTTCTTCTTGCCCTTCAGCTCTTATTTGAGTTGCCTCTTTTTCACGAGCAGTTTGCATACGGCGATAAATTGCCGCACTATTTTCTTTCGGTAAATCAGCTCTTAAAATTCTAACATCAATTACATCAAGTCCAAAATTTCTTGCCTCTTGATTAACTTGATTTAAGATATTTGACATTATCTCAGACCTCTCATTGGTAAGAAGGCTAGTTAAAGGTAATCTACCTATAACTTTTCTCATTGAAGATTCTAGGTTTTTATTAAGCCTAATTTTAACGCCCTGGTAGTTATGAACAGTTTTATAAAACATCACAGGATCAGTAATACGAAATTTGGCAAAAGCATCAACGATTACCCTTTTTCCATCAGAAGCAGTCAGCTCCTTTGCCTCTGCCTCTACGTTTAAGATACGTTTATCAAAAAACTCAACATTTTGAATAAATGGAATTTTGATATTTAATCCAGGTTTTTCAATTGTCCTTACCGCTTCACCGAATTGAAATACCACAGCAGAATAACGTTGATCAACAGTAAACAAAGCACTAATAACTGCTAAGAATAATCCAAGAGCTACAAAACTTATATAATAAATTGTCTTCATCCAGTACTACTCCTTAATTTTATTTTGCTGAATTGCCATATGCGGCAAAACGCCATTAGTACCCATAATAACCTTACTGGTATTTGTTAGAATTTCTTCTACAGCGGCTAAGTAAAGACGCTCCTTAGTTACCACTTTATTACCAACATATTCTTTATAGACAGCAATAAACCTCTTGCTATCCCCTTCAGCCTTTGAGATAACTTCTTGCCTATAAGCTTCTGCTTCTTGCAATATTCTAGCAGCTTCACCTCTTGCTTTAGGCAAAATATCATTATTATAGGATAGTGCCTGATTTATTTCCCGTTCTTTATCAGCTTTAGAAGTTTGTACATCCCTATAAGCATCGATTACTTCAACTGGTGGCTCAGCTTTTAGTAGCTGTACTTTTTCAATTTCAACACCAGCATTATAATGAACAAGGATTTCCCTGGTTAAAGCCTCAATTTTATTAGTAATTTCTTGTTTTTGGTCTGATAATATTGAGGAGATAGGGGTATTGCCGATCACTTCTCTTATCGCACTTTCAGCAACTATTTTTACCGACTCTTCTGGATTGACAATATTAAAAATATATTTTTCCAAATCGCTAATATGCCACATTACGTCACAATTTAGTGCAACAATATTCTCATCACCCGTAAGCATAGTACTTTCAGCTGCTATAGCTTTTGTATTATCCATATTAGATCTAAGGTTATTTGCCGATCTATAACCAATCTCAATTCTCCGAGATTGGTTTACCTTCTCAACTACTACCTGTTCAAATGGTAGAGGAAGGTGATAATTCAAACCAGGAGACCCTTTGCGAACAAATTGACCAAACCTCATTACGGCTGCTTCTTCGCCCTCCTTAACTTCATAAACTCCGGAAGCAAACCAAATGGCAACTAATGAAAAAAGCACTAATATCATTATGTTGTTGTTGAACCCAAAGTTATTAAAAAACTCGTGAAAGTTAAACTTATTCTTTTTCCTTGGTTTAGTAAATATATTATATTCACTTTTTTCTTCCTCTTCAGAATCGTCCCAAGGGGATTTTTTTAAAATTTGATTAAACATTTTCTGCTATTGCTATTTTGTTAATTTGTATATTATCACTAAATATAGTTAGCACTAATACCTTATATAAAGAAATTTAGTATATAATTATATCTTGTATCTCTAACTGCGTCAAGTTCGTTACCAAAAAATAACCTATTGTAACCTTATTTAAAAAAGATGATTGATATAAACCAACAACAAATACTAAGTAAAATTTCCAGTATTACCTTTAGTGACAATACGAAATTAATCGATATTATATCTAATATTGTAATTAAGGATAAAAATATTGGATTTGCAATTGATATTTTTGGCAAGGATCCTAAGGAAGTCGATGAAATAAAAATTAAAGCCATCAATAAATTAAATGAAATAGCTAATATTGGCAAAATCACTATAGTTTTAACTAGTAGCAAAAATTTAGCTAAAAAATCAACTAGTCCAAAAATTAGGCATTTCATTGATGGAGTAAAAAAGGTAATATTGGTGGCATCTGGTAAAGGGGGAGTTGGCAAGTCTACTATAACCGCATTGATAGCCGAGCAGCTAAATTTGGAAGGATATAAGGTAGGAATAGTGGATGCTGATATTTATGGACCATCAATTCCGCAAATATTTGGTATTAGTGATGTGCCAGAAATAATGTATAATAAAATGACCCCTTTAAAATCGCGGGGGATTGAAATTATTTCTATTGGATTTCTTATTCAGAATAATTCTGCCATTGTGTGGCGTGGTCCAATGGCTAGCAAAACCATTTACCAGCTATTATCTCTCACTCATTGGCAGGAGTTAGATTATTTAATTATTGACATGCCACCCGGTACTGGTGATATTCACTTAAGCATTTTAGAGAATTATCACTTAGATGGAGTAATAATAGTAACTACTCCGCAAAAAATGGCGGCAATAGATGTAGTTAGGTCGATTGATTTATACAAAAAGTTTAATTTACCAATTTTAGGTATTATAGAAAATATGAGCTATTTAGTTGAAGCAAGTTCAGGAAAGAAAATCGAGATATTTAGCGGCAATAGTGGAGAAAATTTTGCCAAAGAATATAATATACCCTTAATCTGTAAGATTCCTATTGAACCAAAATTATCCTATAATTGTGACAATAGTATTAGTCTTACGAATATAATTAAACTACCAATAAAACAATTTGTTTAATAAGTAGGATTATATGCCAAACATAATCAAAATAGAAGAAGTGCCAGCTATAAAAAGACCTGATTGGATAAAGGTTAAAGCACCAAATTCGTATCAATATCATGATACAAGAAAGATAATTGAAAGTTTAAAATTAAACACAGTCTGTCAAGAAGCAGCCTGCCCTAATATCGGAGAGTGTTGGGCAAAAAAACACGCTACAGTTATGATTCTAGGCTCTGTTTGTACTCGTGCTTGCCGTTTTTGTAATGTTCAAACCGGTCGCCCTGATTTACTCGATCCGCATGAACCACAAAGATTAGCTCAAGCCGTGATGAAATTAGGACTTGAACATGTGGTAATTACTTCAGTTGATCGAGATGATTTAGATGATGGTGGAGCTGAACATTTTGCCAATTGTATCAAAGAAATAAGACTAGCTTCGCCTAGTACCACAATTGAAGTTCTAACACCTGATTTCCTTAAGAAAGAAGGAGCCGCTGACATAATAGCATCAGCAAAACCTGACGTTTATAATCATAACGTAGAAACAGTGCCTTCTTTATACAAAACTATTAGACCAGGAGCTAGGTACTACAATTCACTAAGTCTTTTGCATAATGTAAAAAAATTAGACCCTGAAATTTTCACTAAATCAGGTATGATGGTTGGTCTTGGAGAATCGAACGATGAAATTATGCAAGTAATGGACGATTTAAGAGAAGCTAAAGTTGATTTTTTAACTATCGGGCAATATTTACAACCAACCAAAAATCATGCTATAGTTGATAGATATGTTTCTCCAGAAGAATTTAAATATTTTGAAAGAGTTGCAAAAGTTAAAGGATTCTCAATGGTTTCTGCCAGTCCATTAACTCGTTCTTCTTATCATGCTGGTGAGGATTTTCAAAAATTAAAGGATAATATTAGACTTCCCACATAAGTCTATCAAATCCAAAAATTACTGTAAACATTATAGAAAATGAAAAAAATATCTAAAAAGCATAATACAAAATTATCAGTGATAATATCATTTTTACTCGGTATTGCTACCGGAGTAAGCTATAATAAAATAAGTGATACAGCTTCTTGGCATAGTTTTAATACTGAAACTGATAATTTGAATGTTTGTTTTACCCCTCCATCTGGTTGTGGATCATTAATAGCAAAAGAAATATCTAAGGCTAAGGATAGTATCTATATTCAAGCATTTGGTTTAACTTCACAAAAGATAGTGGATCAATTAATTAAAGCTAAACAAAACGGTGTTGAAATAAGAGTATTATTGGATCGTAGTAACTTACACGATAGATATTCTAAAATGCATGAATTGAAACGAGCTGGTATTGATGTATCAATAGATAAAGTACCAGGTATAGCTCACAACAAAATTATGATTATTGATAAAAATAAGGTGATTACCGGTAGTTTCAATTTTACTAACGCGGCTGACAATAGAAATGCTGAAAACGTTTTGTTAATAGAAAATAGTGATATTGCAGAGACTTACTTGCAAAGTTGGCTTAGTCGTCGAGCAAAGAATTAGTGTGAATGTTCACGGAAAAAAAGTTAAAGTACAAGACATCATTGCGAGTAGTCGTAGCCTAAGGTATAGTCAATTGAGGAGAAGTTGGTGACGTTATCACTCGTCGCTCGCCTATTACTTATAGGCGTCGCCCCATCGTTCCTAGCCCCAAATTCTCCTGAATTTACTATAGCTACTCGCAGTGACGGAGGAAAGGTTGTCTAGGAGTCTGCCTACGATAACGAAAGTAATTCTATATTTGGCTCTTTTTGGCTGCGAATAAACATGATTTTCTTGAAATAGGTACATTATTCCTGCAAAAATCATATATATTCTCGCCGAAAAATAGCTCAAAATATAATTAATTAGTTATCGCAGGCAGACTCCTAGAACCTTAATGGGTTAGCTATAAAAGTTGTTATAATAAATTTGTGGTCAATTGAATAACAAAATTTGGCATTACTTCTTGCTCAGTTGCGGCAATTTTCAAATGTTGTAATTTCTCTTCGATAGTATGATATTGGCTATGAAATATTGTTGCATTACCTGTTAATACTAAAGCTGAATCAATTCCCAGGTTATTTGCTCCTAAAATATCAGTAAAGAAAGTATCGCCTATCATGAGAACACGTTTTAATGAAATATCGGGTAGTTGCTTTAATACTGCATGATATATCTCTAGATGTGGCTTGCCGCTATAAATTACCTCGCCACCAAATTGTTTTATTTTTGCCGCAAAATATCCAGAACAATATCTCCGTATGCCTTGTTGCACAATTCCAAGGTCTGGGTTGGCACATATAGTAATTATGTTTCTTTTTACTACAGTTTTAAATAAATCATCAAACTCATCTAAATCTAAATCTTTTCTTTCATCGCGATGGAGCGTTAACAGAAAAATATTAGCTTCATTTATATTTGTGGTAATAGGTATCTGCAATTCATTCAGAAGGTCATTATCTTCTGAACCAAGATGATAAACCACTGGATTTTTTATCCCAAATCTTTTATCACTTTCTAGTATCATATCAATTGCTACTTCACCAGAGCTAAAAACCATTTCTTCCTTTGCGTTAATACCCCAAATCTTATTAATTTTATTAAATAAGGAATCCCTACTACGCGGAGCATTAGTAACAAAAAAAACCTTCTTTTGCTGTTTAATTATTTTATTAATATTATCAACTACTCCAGGATAAAGCTGATTTCCTTCTACTACCACTCCCCAAAGATCAAATAAAAAAACATCATAATCATCCATTACAGATGAAACATTTCTAACATTTAGTTTTGTCATTGTTGTATACACTCTATAAGTTTTTTTATAAGATAATTTAACGTTAGACTGAATAATAAACAATAAATATTTTTAGTAAAATAATATTTGTTAATAAACTGCTTGAAAAATATACACTTGCTGTAATTTTGCTGTATAGTTATCTTTTATCTATTTATTTAATGTAGGGTATGTCAGATAATCAACAAAAATCAATAGCAGAATTAGAATATGGGGCTGACTCCATCAAAGTTTTAAAAGGTCTTGAAGCAGTTAAGAAAAGACCTGGTATGTATATTGGTGATACTGACGATGGTTCAGGATTACATCATATGATTTACGAGGTTGTTGATAATGCCATCGACGAAGCCTTAGCTGGTCACTGTGATCTAATTAAAGTAATCCTAAATGCCAACGGCTCTGTAACAGTGCGGGATAATGGACGTGGGATACCTGTTGATATCCACGAAGAAGAAGGTATATCAGCAGCTGAGGTCATTATGACCCAATTGCATGCTGGAGGTAAGTTTGACCAAAACTCTTATAAAATATCTGGTGGGTTGCATGGTGTTGGTGTATCTGTGGTAAATGCCCTATCAGAATGGTTAGAGCTTAGAATTTGGCGAGATAATAAGGAATATTTTATAAAATTTAGAGATGGAGCTACTGAAACATCACTCACCCTAAAAGGGGAGTCAGTAGAAAAAAGCGGTACAGAGATTACTTTTTTCCCATCTATTACCACTTTTAGCATGATAGAGTTTAATTTTGCTACTGTAGAGCATAGACTTAGAGAACTAGCATTTTTAAATTCTGGTGTTAGGATATTGTTAAGTGATCACCGTTTTGCTGAACAGCAAGAAGTAGAATTTTGCTTTACTGGTGGGGTAGAAGCTTATGTCAAATATATAGATAAAGCTAAAACTTCATTACATAAATGTATATCACTCAATACTAATAATCAGGCAACAGGGATTACTTTTGAATTGGCAATGAATTGGAATGATTCATATCATGAAAATATTTTATGTTTTACTAATAATATAAGACAACGTGATGGTGGTACGCATCTTATTGCCTTTAAAGCAGCTCTTACCAGAGTTATCACAACTTATACTGAGAATATTGGACTCAATAAAAAAAGTAAAGTAAACTTCACAGGGGATGACACTAGAGAAGGATTGTCATGTATTTTATCAGTAAAAGTACCTGACCCCAAATTTTCATCACAAACTAAAGATAAATTAGTTAGTTCTGAAGTTCGTCCTATCGTAGAAAATGCTGTATATACTAAGGTTTTAGAATGGTTTGAAGAGCATCCTAGTGACGCAAAAATAATTATTAATAAAATTATTGAAGCGGCAACTGCTAGAGAAGCAGCCAAAAGAGCAAGGGAATTAACTCGTCGAAAATCAGCCCTGGAAATTTCAAACTTGCCTGGAAAACTTGCTGATTGTCAAGAAAAAGACCCGGCTCTTTCGGAGTTATTTATTGTTGAAGGAGATTCGGCTGGCGGTACAGCAAAGCAGGGTAGAGACAGAAAGTTCCAAGCAATTTTACCATTACGAGGTAAAATCCTGAATGTTGAAAGAGCTAGATTTGATAAAATGTTAAATTCTGAGCAAGTAGGAACGTTAATAACAGCTCTTGGAACAGCTATTGGTAATGAAGATTTTTCTTTGGATAAACTAAGATATCATAAAATAATTATTATGACTGACGCTGATGTTGATGGTTCGCACATCAGAACTTTATTGCTTACTTTCTTTTACCGGCATATGCGGCAATTAATTGATAGAGGATATTTATATATAGCTCAGCCGCCTTTATATAAAGTAAAAAAAGGCAATAACGATTTTTATTTGAAAAATGAACAAGCTTTACAAGATTATTTAGTAAAAAATACTATTAGTGATGCAACAATTATGTTGTATAATGGACGAGAGATCAGTGGGTCTGATCTTGAGGAGATAATCAAGAAAGCTATCCGGTTCGTTACATTACTTGATCAAGTTGGCAAAAAATTTAATCGACAAATTGCAGAATGTTTAGCTATCAAAGACTTATTAGGTAATCAAATATTTGCGGCAGATAAGACCAATGAAATAAACCAGGCTTTGAATATTTTAAATCTTGGTGATATATCACCTGATAAAACAGATTGGCAATTTGTAGTTAGCACTAATAAAATAGAATTTTTCCGCTTTGTTCGAGGACAAAAAGAAAGTAAAATTTTATCAAAAGAACAGCTTGAATCTTTTGAGTTTACTCAGCTAGCCAAATCATTTACTCCGCTTGCAGATTTATTTATTGAACCAACAAAGTTATTAATTAAAAACCAGGAATATATTATTACACTGCCTAGTATGCTGATGAATTATATATTGGAAAGCGGAAAAAAAGGTATAGCTATTCAGCGTTTCAAAGGTCTTGGGGAAATGAATTCTGATCAGTTAGGAGAGACAACATTAGACCCTCAAAGAAGAACTTTATTGCAAGTTAAAGTACATGAACAAGATAGTGCTGAAGTAATTTTTTCAACATTAATGGGAGATATTGTTGAACCTAGAAGACAATTTATTCAAGCAAATGCCTTGAATGTAATTAATTTAGATGTTTAATCTAGATTAGAAGGATACTGAGTAATGATACAGGATGATTAAAAGTGAATTGCTTCGTAGCCTTCGGCTTATTGCAATGACGACTGTGTTTATAAATCGGCTATTAGCGAGACCACGCAAGTAGGACGTGGCAATCCATATTTATTAGAAATGAAAAAAATAAGCAATATTGCAAAAATAATGAAAATAGCTATTAGTGAATCATAAAAATCTGTTATATTTATAGATATATAAAAACCTAAAATTAAATTATTTAAAAAATTATAAAAATGAATATTCATGAATACCAAGCAAAGATGATTTTGAGACAATATGGTATACCTACTTCTAAAGGAGTTGTGATATCGCAAAAAGAAGATATCGATAGACTAATTGATGATTTAGAAGCAGAACTATATGTGGTTAAAGCCCAAATTCACGCAGGTGGTAGGGGAAAAGCTGGTGGTGTAAAAGTTGTAAAAAGCAAAGAAGCGGCAAAGAAGGCAGCTCACGCGATGTTTGGAATTGACCTAGTAACTCATCAAACATCATCTGCTGGGCAGAAGGTTCGTCGTTTATATATTGAATCTGGCTGTGATATTCTAAAGGAATATTATTTTAGTGCTGTTTTTGATCGTAGTAATAGTAAAGTAACTTTTATAGCTTCTACTGAAGGTGGTGTAGATATTGAAGAGGTTGCTCATAATACCCCACAAAAAATTATCAAAGTATCAGTTGATCCGGCAACGGGCATACAACCATTTCATTGTCGTCAAATAGCATACAAGCTTGGCTTTAAAAATGAACAAGCTAAACAAATGATGAAAATTGTTGAATCAACCTATCAGGCTTTTATAGCAACTGATGCTAACCAAATTGAAATTAATCCATTAATAACCAAGCCTGATGGTAGTTTATTGGCACTTGATGCTAAAATTAACTTTGATGATAATGCATTATTTAAACATCCTGATATTTTAAATATGCGAGATAGTGATGAAGAGAATGCTCTTGAAATGCAAGCAAATAGCCTTGGTCTCAGTTATGTCAAGATGGATGGTACTATTGGTTGTATGGTAAATGGTGCTGGATTAGCTATGGCAACAATGGATATTATCAAGCTTTATGGTGCTGAGCCAGCAAATTTTTTAGACGTTGGCGGTGGAGCTGATCGTGAGAAAGTAACGGAAGCTCTAAAAATAATTTTATCAGACCTGCATGTACAAGGAGTTTTAGTTAATATTTTTGGTGGTATAATGCGTTGCGATATAATTGCTGAAGGGATTATTGCTGCAGTAAAAGAGATTGGTATTAAAGTGCCACTGGTTGTACGTTTAGCTGGCACCAATTTTGAATTAGGTAAAAATATTTTAGCAAATTCTGGTTTAAAAATAAT
>CAJYCY020000117.1:0-10533 GCA_913698135.1 Labidopullus appendiculatus
AACCTAGATGCAAATTCTTCTATCTTTCCAGATGGTAATAAATTGATAAGAGAATAATATCTAGAATCATCAGTTTCTAATTGATCAGCTAGCCATCTAAGCATCCGTGCTTCATAGATATATTTTATTTCCTCATTAGGTACCGATAATTCATAAATGTTTTTTTCTGGATTTTTGGCAGTAGGGTTTAAATAACCACTAAATAGCAGTAAGCTAAATAATCCAACTGGTTTATTGATGTCAGAAAAACTTATTTGTTTCATGATGGGTAAAGTAATAGTTTTGTTAGTAACTAAATTCCGCAAGTCTTCTTGCATCTCATCAGACAATAATGCTTTATCAACCAACTGAGTCCCACCACTATCAATCCAATAATGATCCAGCTTGCCTTTACTTGCCAAACATCTCATAATTGACCAAGGATTATAAATTATTTCTCCACCAAAATTATAGCCATTATACCAATTTTTAATTTCTTCTGGATTGGTTTCAAGAGGTACTTTAGTTAATAATTCATCAACTTCTGCTTGAGTAAACCCATAACTACTAGCAAAATTTTTATCTAATAGACTATATTCAGTTGGATTATTTAACCCAGAAAATAGCTCAGCTTTAGCAATCCACAAAATACCAGTAATCACTCCGCGTTCAACTGGCAATTCTTGATCGCCAGTTTCTTTCTTGAAAGCTGACTTCATAATGCCACGAAAGATTTCTAGAACCTTTTCAAACTCTTTCGTATTACTGCCAAAATGCCTATAAGCACTATTAATAGGCGTATCATATTCGTCTATTAGGATCCATGGTTTTCTATTATAATGTTTATAAAGTAGCTTGCTTAATAAGCTCAAACTACTCTTGATATTTTCTATAGTTAATTTTCTTGCTGGAGATAGATATATATCAAAATCAGCTTTTTCATATTGATTAAGTTTATTACTATCACTTAAATAGTGATGCCCCTGAAACAGCTTATGTATTTGCTCTTTCATTCCTTGTTCAATATCATGATAGCTTGATCCTTCTACGCTTTTAAAAGTTATGAATATTACCGGAAATTGACCTTGATAATCTAAAAGCAGACCTGGATACTTAGAAATGTTAAGTGACTTAAGCAACTTTTTTCTACCACTAGGCAGACCCAAATCCACTTCTCCCCCAACAAACAGTTTATAATTTACCCTTTGGTCTTGTGGTAACAGCTTCCCTTGATCATCCACCTCCACCTCCAAAAATCGCCTAACCATATCCATGTTAAGACTTTTTCCCCAGCGTCTTGGACGGGTGATTAGGGTAATTGCACCACTACCTTTCAGTAATTCTTTGATCATCAAACTCTTATCAACAAATATATCACTATTTAATAATAATGTCTTGAAGTCATCAGTGCCAACTAACATACTTAGCTGCTCATCAACATTATTTTTATTTTTTTCTTCTGTCATT
The DNA here is from genome assembly GCA_913698135.1 of Labidopullus appendiculatus. Taxonomy (NCBI): domain Eukaryota; kingdom Metazoa; phylum Arthropoda; class Insecta; order Coleoptera; family Staphylinidae; genus Labidopullus; species Labidopullus appendiculatus. The sequence continues at coordinate 1,447 of CAJYCY020000117.1, forward strand.
GTTTCTACTGTTTTTCTCTATCTAATAATACCTATTATACTCCTTTTTTATTCTCCACTAATAGCTAATTAACAAAATTTTTATAATTTTTTGTTTTTATAAACTCGTAAGTAAACTAACACAAAAATAGTAACAAAATTGGTATTTTTGTCTTGATGGCACATAGATGAATTCCTCTACAACAGCAACGACCTTTGTTGTTGCAACACAATAACCTTTATTAGCATATACCACAACTGTTGAAAGTTAGAAGGTGGAGCGGGTTTTAGATAGCTTTTTCGTCATGGCTCAGAGCCACTTTAGTGGCATTGAAGCAATCCCAAAAAATTATTAAAATGGATTGCTTTGGAGGCTTACGCCTCCTCGCTAATAGACAGCAGATGGGTGCTTATTCGGCACTAATTCAGGTTAATTGACTATACTTATCTCTTCTGTCAATAGTGCCATGGTTGATAGCCACAGTTACCAAGAACAGTCATAAGATCATCAAGGTTTGTCATAGTAAAAACGTGGCTATTCAATAATCCGTTGAACTGAGTTGTTATATTTTCCAGCATGGGGTCGTGAACATCAAGTCTACTATTTATTTCCTCGAGAGCCTCACTCATTTTATGGATCATCTCCTTTGACTTAGTTTTTTCTTCTTCAGTCATCGCATTATTGTCATCAACTTTCTCATTAAGTGCTTGCGTCATTGACTCAACTTTGGTGAATCTACCTTCTAGGTCAGATACTTTAAACCAACTATCCATAAAAATTTTTACATTACTCTCATGTGCTTCAGACAGCTCTTGTACTTTGCCAATCATCTCTTGTAATATTGGATCGTGAGCATCAACTTTAGTACTTATTTTATTGAGAGAATTGCTTATTTTATGGATTATCTCCTTTGATTTAGTTTTTTCTTCTTCAGTCATCGCATTATTGTCATCAACTTTCTTATTAAGTGCTTGCGTCATTGACTCAACTTTGATGAATCTATCTTCTATGTCAGATATTTTAAACCAAATATCCTTAAAATTTTTCACAGTACTCTCACGTGCGTCAGACAGCTCTTGTACTTTGCCAATCACCTCTTGTAATATTGGATCGTGAGCATCAACTTTAGTGCTTATTTTCTTGAGAATATTGCTTATTTTATTGATCATCTCCTTTGACCTAGTTTTTTCTCCTTCAGTCATCACATTATTGTCATCAACTTTTTTACTTAGCTCTTGTGTTTTTGTCTCAATTTCATTAAATCTTTTATCTTGGAGTTCTAAATCCTCCCCAAGTTTAAGTAACTTATATTTATCGAACGTTCGTACACTCTCTGGATCTTGATTGACATATTCGCTCCACTCCCTGCTTAAAGATTTTGAGGTATCAGCATCTATTCCAATGATGTCTTGTAATAATGTTATTAGTGATTCTCTAACTTTTATTACATCACTAGCACCTTCTAGGCTAGCCCCATTATTAACCTTCTCTAGTAAATCTTTGACCTGGTGGTAATTAATCTTAAAACTACTAGCATAATATCTTGGTTTACTATCTTGAGTATATTCCATTGCTCCAAATATACTTTTACAAAACTCTGAATCTACAGAACTAGGATGTTTAGTAAAGCACTCTAATTTATCTAAACTTTTTGAAGGAATTTTATAAACTACTAAATCTCCAAAAACACTTCTACCTTCTAGCAATAAAAATACTTTTGTTGGCGAGCTTTTTTTTATGATCAGACAAATGCATTAAGGATAATCTCCAATCTGTATGACTAATAACTTCATTATCTACAATACTGTTAGCACCCACATCAACCGCAGCTTTATCCAAATCCGCTCCACTCTTTGGCAATAATGGCTTATGTTCTCTATATTGCTTTGCCAGCACATCCTGCTCTTGATCAATTACCACTCTAGCTATTTCTTCTATAAAATCCTTATTCTCAACTTTTAGGACATATTCCTTACCTTCAAATATTATCTTCTCTGTTTTGGTTATGGAGGTTGTCATTCCGTAATTAATGGATTTAATGATTAATTCTTTTGCTAAGTTAATAGAATCTGAATCTTTCAGATTTACTAAGTCTTCTAGAACCTTATGATAGAGAATTTTAACAAACCATTTACTTTCTCTTGATAAGCTAACTAAATCCTCAAAATTATCATTAACCCACTTTAGTCCCTCGCTACTTAGACGTTCTATTTGATATGTGATTATATCTATTGCTAAATTGGATAATTCTTTTCTGCCAGTATCTTCAGTAGATAAAGTATCTTTATTAATAACTAATAATGCTAGCTCTATTAATTTATGACCTTTAACACTTTCTATTGTATCTGAATAAGACATAGACCTCCTATTTATGCTATATAATATGGTACTTTTAATGTCTGCTAATAAAACTTCTTTAGTATCTTGAGCATCACTATTAGCTAATTTAGCTAATTTCCCTACTATTTCTTCCTTTAAATCTTGGTAGTATGACTGTTGGTTTAACTCATTATCAAATAATTCTTTGTTAATAATATCGATGTTTAAATTTTGCTCATCCTTTAATAACTTTTCTAACAACTCACACTTTGGAAGGTATTTAAGAAAATATTTTAACAAGTTGCTTAAAGTATTAACTATTTGTTTTCTTACTTCTTGATTATAATGGTTTAGATATAATGTAAATTCTTCTTTTGGTAGTAGCAAATTGACCATAATTTGTGCAATACAGTTAGTTGCATTCTCTCTTATATAATCCTTTTCATCTGTCAAAAGTGTGTTAAGGTTATTAATACAACTTTTAGTTACCTCAGAATCGTTTGAAACCTTTAGTAACTCAACAATTCCCTTTGCTGCCTTATCTCTTACATAACTACTTGAATTTGTCCTACCTTCATCTGTCAAAAGTGGGTTAAATTGATTAACAAAACTTTTAGTTACCTCCGGATCATTTAAAATCTTTACTAACTCAACAGTTCCCTCTACTGCCTTATCTCTTACATTCGCATCTTCATCTGTCAAAAGTGTGTTAACTTGATTAATACAACTTTTAGCTACCTCAGGATCGTTTAAAATCTTTGCTAACTCAACAGTTCCCTCTACTGCCATAACTCTTATATAATCACGTTCATCTGTCCAAAGTGTGTTAAGTGGGTTGAGGTAACTTTTAGTTACCTCCGGATCGTTTAAAATCTTTAGTAACCTAATAGTTCCCTCTACTGCCGTATCTCTTATATCATCACGTTCATCTGTCCAAAGTGTGTTAACTTGATTAATGCAACTTTTAGTTACCTCCGGATCGTTTAAAACCTCTAGTAAATCAACAGTTCCTTTTATTGCCTTACATCTTACATACTCATTTTCATCTGTCAAAAGTGTGTTAACTTGATTAATATAACTTTTAGTTACCTCCGAATCGTTTAAAATCTTTAGTAACTCAATAGTTCCTTTTAGTACCGTATCTCTTATATAATCACATTCATCTGTCCAAAGTGTGCTAACTTGATTAATGCAACTTTTAGTCACCTCCGAATCGTTTAAAATCTTTAGTAACTCAATAGTTCCCTCTACTGCCTTCTCTCTTACATGATTATTTTCATTTGTCCGAAGTGTGTTAACTTGATTAACACAACTTTTAGTTACCTCTGGATCGTTTAAAATCTTTACTAATTCAATAGTTCCATCTATTGCCTTACATCTTACATACTCATCTTTATCTGTCAAAAGCGTGTTAACTTGATTAATACAACTTTTAGCTACCTTCGGATCGTTTAAAATCTTTACTAACTCGATAGTTTCCTTTATTGCCTTAGTTTTTACCAAATCATTTTCATTTGTCAAAAATCTGTTAACTTTATTAATATAACTTTTAATTATCTCCGGGTCGTTTAAATTCTTTACTAACTCGATAGTGTTATCTACTCCATTCCTTCTTACAGCACTATTTTTATTATCTGTCCAAAATTTTTCAACTCGATTAACAACTTTTATAGATAAGTTTTGATCATTTATATTATTCAATAGTTCAGCAATGGAGTGTCCAGCATCTTTTCCATAGTTAATATCAAATACCTTAGACATTAGTAGTTTAATTAACTTTTCAGCATTTTTCTTTGGCAAGTTTACCTGCATAGCAATTTTTGTTATCTCATTAATTGCTTGCTTGGTTAAACACCAATCTTCTTTTCCTATTATTGCCGTTTCTTTAATAATTATCTTTTTTAATTTGTGTATTATTTGATATTGTTCTTCTGGGCTAAACTTATTAATTAGGTTACTTACTATATCGACGTAATGACCAGTAACTATATTATTATTCTTTTCTGATAATCTTCTCAGTAATTCTTGTTTAATATTATCATTAATATAATCACTATTTTTTAGTTGCTCACCCCATGATATTAGGTCTTTTAGTACTACTTTATCTACTAACTGTAACAACTCGTTTCTATTTGGTATCCTATCATCTATTTCTCTTGTACCTTTAACCTTAGCTTGTCCTAGCACATGCATCAGTAGAGCTAGTTTTGTATCCATTCCTAACTCTATTATCCCATCAATGTTACAAGTAACTGCTTCCCAAAACGTCTTAGCTATTTCTTCACTTTGCTCGCTAGTTACTATGCCAGCCATGAACTTTAACATCATTAAATATCTTGGCTCATTCCTATGTTCCGCTATAAATTGATAAATTTCTTTTTTTTCGGGTGACTGATCATTTTTTAATTGATTGACTAAATAACAGGCTGCCAGATATTCTTGAAAGGTTAAATGAAGAAAACTATAATCTTGTTTTTGCAAATCAGTTTCTGATATCTCGGTAGCAGCTCCTTGATCATCAGATGGCATAACTATCTTTTCTGTTTTCAACAAACCATATTTATATACTTTCCCTATAGTAACCTTACTTTCTGGGTCAACCTTAATTTCTTCACTATCTGCTAGGTAATTAATAGAACTCTGTATCGATATTCCACTTTTATCTTTTTGGTTAACACTACCTTTAATAATTAAGCTCTCTTGCCTGTTCTGGTCATTTTTATCAACCCCACCACCTGTTATGCCTTTATAAGCTACATGCAACAAAACTTTTAACTCATCTGGAACAAATTCGCCATTTTGTAATTTTTCTTTTAAACTGCTACCTTCTTTTTGTGACCCCTTCCACATTTTAGCAAAATATCTATAACCCAGATGATTAACTACTTCCACATATAAATCACTGATATTTGTTACGGTTAGCTCTTGATTTAATCCTTTCTCAGACCATAAATAACAAAGCATTGCTATATTTACTGGTATGTGGCAAATATCCTTAATTACCGCATTGCTATTTAGAAATTCTTGCAGCTCTTCTCCTTTTTTGCCACCTTGCTCAGTATTTGTTTTAAAATATTTCGTAAAATACTGCTCTATACCTTTATTATCTAAACCGGTATTTTCTATTATTCTATCAAATTTTTCCTTCATTTTTTTATCAACAGCATTTGGACGGGAAGTAATAATTACTTGCTTATGCTGAAATATTACATATTCTAATTCCTTATAGTATGGTTCATTTTTCAAGTGAGCTACTTCATCATAACCATCAAGTAGAAGTAGTATTTTACTGTTATCCTTTAATAATTTTAGATCTTCTACCTTTATCTCTGAGTTTCTTCTGTCTTCAGGCGTTAAATTCTTAGTTAAATTATAATGAATTAAGCATTTTAATAAGTTTTCTCCATTTTCTAGATCAGGTGTTCTATAGTAGGATTCCTTCCATTGATCATTTAGCAGTGTTTTAAGGTTAATTCTATATACATAATCAAACTTATCTGACCAAATTTCTCCAATACTCCATTTATATGCTATATACTGCATCAAGGTACTTTTACCTACTCCAGCAGCACCGACAACTAGCAATTTGCTCGGCTCTGTTTTATCTGATTTATCAAAAATATGTTCTATTGCAACTTCTTGTTTTTCTCCACGGATTTTTTCATAACTACCACTTTTCTTTTCTGCATCTTCTTTGATAATAGTTTGTAACTTTATGTAATATTCTTTTATAGGTTGTGCAGGAATCTCATCTAGTCCTTCAATCAATGGGGCTATCTTATCTTGTTTTTTATATATTTCCTTTAATTTGTCTTGTATGTTATTTTTATTCTTCGACATTTTAATTTCCTCCCAATTTAGATGTTAAAGATAATTTATAACTGTATGCTTTAACGCATATATGTTACATAGCAATATCAAAACACAAATTGTATTATTATCAATAATCGAAAAAATACTACATACGGTACTTAAATAAAAATACGTAGAAACAAAGATATAATTTTAGTAGGATTCTTCTACTAATAATTTATATAGGTAACTAATTAACTTGAGCCTTCAGCACTTAATCTATTTGGTAAAAACTAAATTAAAAATTTGTATTATCGGCACTTAGTGTTAACATTACGTACCATACTTAAGTAGAAAATATGTAGAACTATGTTGAGTTTTTAAAAATCTTGCTACGATGTTGATAATGAAATAAGACTTATAATTTTTTAATTGCAAATTATAGTTTCAAAAAGAACAGCATAAAATGTCATTGTGAGGAGTGCGAAAACCGCACGACGAAGCAATATAATCTTGATGTATCTATACTAATTCTTATGGATTGCTTTGTCGCTACTAAAGTAGCTCCTCGCAATGACTCTTAGCAATCAGCTTTTTTACTCATCATAAGGAAATAAATAAAAAATTGTAGGGTATGATTTTATCTGTACAACTACGATCCTGTAGGTGTTGAGTGCAACAGGTTTTGTATAGTTTTTTCTTTGTTGTTAATATAATTATTTAGCTCATTATTAATATGTAATTTCCCTGCTTGCTGTTTAGCTTTATTACAATAATTTAATGCTTCATTCATATTTCCTAACTTTAAATAAGCATCCGAATAAGTTAAGTAAAAAAACATTTTGCTTTTATCGTCAGCTATTTTTTTAATTAAGTCGCTATATTTATTAAATGTTACTATTACTTTATCATATTTCTTTCTTAAAATCAGTAATCTGCCATATAGTTCAATTGATCGCAACAATTCTACATTATTGTTTGTTTCTTTAAATACAGATATGGCTTCTTTAATTGATTGAACATACATTTTGTTATTAGCTTGATTACTATTAATTAAGCTAAGCTTAGCTCTAGTAAACAATATTTTCCCATGTAAATTTTTTAAATCAGACTCTTCTGTTGGGTTGGTTATTTTAATGTTTTTGTACCTATAGAGTGCTTTATTTAATTTCTTTTCTGCATTCTGATAATTACCAATTTTCAAAAAATATATTGATTGTAAATAGAGAATTTTACACCTTAAAATTTCTAAATCGTCAGTTTTATCCAAATGCATATTAATTTCTAATATTTTCAAAGAATTTTTTTCTTGATCAAAATAAATGCCAGGAACTATTGAATCTTTGCTAGTTATATCCTCATTATATTTACCATTAGAGTTATTTTTAGGGCTATGGTAGAAGTTTTCTATTTCTTGTTTTTTAATATTATTATTGATCTTTGAAGTAATTACAAAAAAACAAATACCACAAAAGATCAAAACAACACCAATAGTTGTAAATAAATAAATTTTCTTGGGAGTATTAGTTTTAATAAGTTTTTCTGTAAAATCAGTTTTAGGAAAAATTGAGTTAATATTATCTTTGATAATGTCATTATATTTTTCACTAAATTTAACAATAACGTCGTCTAAATTCACATTAGAAAAGCTTTTTTTGACAATCGCTAAAAATAGAAAATGATATTGTTGATATATGTTAAGATCAATATGCTCAACATTAGGAGACTTAAATAAACACTTAATATGTTGTGTTTCCTGTGATATAAGACAAAATATCTTAGATATATCTTGATCATTATATATAGTTATTGAATTGTTATTTTCTTGCTTGGCTATTTTATCTTCCTCTATATTAAGTGCATAAATTGTGCATTGCTTGGTATTTGTTCCACCTACTTCCTTATGTTTTGAGGATAAAACTATTGTATTATCAACATTTTCTTGAGTCTTTATAACAACTGTTATACCTATAAATTGTAAATCACTATGTAATTTATTGATTAACAAATTTAAATGATTACCTGCTAATTTTTGTACAACAATAATAAATGATATATTGCTAGGTTTTATTAATATTAAAATTTCTTGTAAAAATTTTTTAAATTCTTGGTCAATTAATAAACTTAAGTAATAATTTTGTATTAATTTATATTTGCCAGATTTTTCTATAAATTTTACTACCTCTTCTCGTGACTCTGCTGATATTTTTCGCTTAATATTAGAAATATGACTTTCTATAGTTCTAATTTCCAGTTTTTTATCATCATTTGATAAAAAACTTGCTATTGATTTTGTGTTTTTTCCATATATCAAACATGCTATTACATCTATTTCCCTTGAGGTAAATCTAATATTATTGATCATTAGTAAATATTTTTCATAAAGCTCCTGGGTACATATGTTTTCTTTAATGTTCATAAAACCTACGAAACTATTATTTCTTCTAGGATTAAGAATTTTTAACTTATAGTTTATAATATTATTATTTCAAAGACAAATATAAAATTTCTGTGTTTAAATCCCTGTATTTAACATTTTTCACTATTTCCTTTTACTCAATATCAAACATTCTAACATGTTTATATACTTATAATTGGCTAAAGTTTTTAACTATTAGAAACAAATAAATTACTGTAGTAGTTAAAATTAATAAACGAAAAGAATAATTAAAATAGGAGCAAAAAAATTAATGAATATGTATCTAAATAGTCACAAAACATTAACATCTCATATCCTGCAACAGAATGCGAGGTATCTTAGTTTTTTATAACCATTAATTTACCAATATTAATTCCCAAGTAACATTACTCTCATTCTATCTTACCCACCCCCGTCACCCTTTAGCACCCCCTATAGGAGATTTTGCTGCCTATACGAATCTTACCACACAAAATAAGCTGATTTATTTACGTCCAAGGTTTTAGCATTGACAGCTGGAATTCCGATAGGCGCACTTGGGCAAACTAGGTAAACCTAGTTTGCCTGCGTTCAAAGAT
>CAJYCY020000120.1:0-29182 GCA_913698135.1 Labidopullus appendiculatus
AAACTCGCTTATGCTGAGGAATTTGAAGGAGACGCGGAACGCAGAACCGCAGCGTACTCTAATGTACGTGAGGATTCGAGTACCGCATCGACGTACAAATTACCAGCAGAAGTAGAGTTTCGAAGGAGGTCTAATCAAGAAACAGTAGATATTGTTATCTTCGCCACCGGCTCTGAATTGTCAATAGCATTAGAGGTAAAAGATATATTAAGCAAAAATGGCTTTAGTACCAATGTGATTTCAATGTTATGTTTTGAGTTATTTTTTAAACAGCAGGCTAGCTATATCCAAAATATCCTATCCAATGCCAAATTAAAAGTTGCTATAGAAGCTGCAAGTAGTTTTGGCTGGCATCGAATCATTGGAGAAAACGGCATGTTCTTCGGAATGGAACAATTTGGACTCTCCGCTCCCTCTAATGATTTATATTCATATTTCGGTCTTACTCCATCAAATATTTCCGAAAAGATTATGGCAAGAATCCAGAAAAATTAGAAGTGGATTGCTTCAGTTGCTTTTCACCATCCGTTACATAGACATAAGTTTAATTATAGCTAAAAACTAATTGGTTAGCTTAGTACTTTCAGCTCCTGTTAAATTAACAGGGTCGCTGGCATCAAGATTAACTGTATTGGGGTAAGAATTAACTTCATCATGGTTAGCAGAATAACCATGATTAACAGAAGAATAACCATCATTAGGATTAGTTCGAGTAAAAATATCTTTCAAGGAGTCCAAAACTTTTGTACGCCATCCGATTGGTTTTGCTGGTACTACTACCTCTTCTTCATCTGTTTCTTTTATATAATTAATTATTTCAGTTACAAGTGGATATTTAAAAGATACTTTTTTACTTGGAAGGTCTTGCGACTCAATGCAATGTTGGTTCTTATTGAGAGCTTGTATATTATAGTTAGATTTACTCTTAAATATCTTCCGCTTCATAAACTTTACCTGTTTTAAAACTATTGTAACGGATTGTAAATTATCATTCCCTATAAAAATCGTCATTGCGAGCCACCATAGGTGGCGTGGCTCCTCGCAATGACGGTTTCCCAATTATTGTTTTCTTAAACTAACACTTATGAAATACTAACGGGTTAGCTATACATTACTACTTACTTAAATTTTAGTAGTTATGCATATCATCCACACGCCCTAAAGTATCAATATCTTCTTCGAACATATCATCTTTTGTAACATAGAACTTTGAAGAATCGTAGTCATTAGTAGTATTATGATTAAATAATGAATCCAATGTATACTTCATAGTTGTAAAAGCATTATATATCTTTGCGAAGAACCCTGTTGGTTTTATTTTTACACTTTTTATATCATTAGGTAAAATAGTAGCAAGATTTTCTTGGTAACTTGCATTAAAACTTTCTGGTACTACATTTACAGAATCATTTACATAATCACCTACAGATTCTGCTTCTTCCGCTTTACCTACTTCTTTTACTACTTCTACCATTGGAGTTTCTTCTACTACTTCTATCACTGGAGCTTCTACTACTTCTACCACTGAAGCTTTTTCTGCTACTTCTAACACAGGAGCTTCTTTTACTACTTCTACCACTGAAACTTCTTCTACTACTTTTACCATTGGAGTTTCTTCTACTACTTCTACCACTGAAGCTTTTTCTGCTACTTCTAACACTGAAGCTTCTTTTACTAGCTTGGCTTCTTCTAAAGCTAGTGATTTAGTAGGTAAGAAATCATCAAGTTTATCGACTTCTTCTCTTGCCCTTTTTTTTCCCTCAATATACCTAAATGTCTCATTCCACAAACAATTATTAGTCTCGACAAAAACAATATCTTCTCTAAGAGCAATCTTTTCTGCAAAAGACTTAAGCCCCTTATAAGTAATATTACCACTTTTGCCTGGTAATTGAATGGTCCAAACTGTCTTGTTATTCTGAAGGGCTGCTCCTAAAGCTTCAATTTCCCTATCTCCTATCTTCTCCTTCCATAAATTAATATTACCCTCAGAACTGTTATATCTTACTTTTTCTAGCAAATCATCATTAAAAACTGTCATAAATTATCCTTTAATTAAATCGTTACGAACGGACAATAGCAACTTCCTATAACCTGTCAAGAAGATTTTAAAAAATTATTAAAAATTAAAAAATTACGTCATTACCTATGGGTATCAACTTAAGAAAATAGTATAGTCAATTGAGAAGAAGTTGGTGACGTCGTCACTCCGTCGCTCGCCTATTACTTATAGGCGTCGCTCCATCGCTCCTAGCACCAAATTCCCCTGAATTGACTATAGTCGAAAAGGCGTATATTAGCGAGCCAGCGTAGGTGGCGTGGCAATCCATTTCTAATTTTGGATTTGCCACATCGCCACAAAGCCGCTCCTAGCTAATAGATATGGGCAAGCAGATTTTTTATTCATCATAAAAAATAGCAAAAAAACCGTGAACGCTCACAATTCAGTTAATCTAACCTACTGTTGCACTTTCAACTCCTACTAAACTAATAGCGTCCGGCTGATCAACATAACCAGGATTAACTACACCAGGGGAAGAAAAAGCTCCACCAAGATTAATAAAATCACTAACATCAACAAAACAATCATCACTAGGGGGAATATCATGAGTAAAAATACGCTTTAAAAGCATACATATTCCTGTGCAGCATCCGATTGCTTTTACTAATGCTGCTGAGTCTTCTTCTAATGTTATATCTTTAGGGGTTTTTTCTATAGATTCAGCTAGTTTAGCTATTTTAGTTGAACTTGGTTCTTCAAGAGAGAATGCTCTTTTAGGTAGCTTAATTTTAGTTGAACTTGGTTCTTTAAAAGAGAATGCTCTTTTTCGTGGTTCGTCAAAAGATACATTAGTTGGCTCAACTGCATTATTATTTATACTCGAAATGGCTTGCAACTCTATAGAACGTGAGTTATCATTGGGAGCTTGTATATCAGATTTAGATTTATTCCTACGTGTATAAAACTTCATAAACTTTACCTTTTTAAAACGTTATAACGGATAGCAATAATTTCTTATAGCCTGTTAACTTATGGTTTATAAACGTAAACTAGGAAATTATCTACTAATTTTTTAACTTGTTGGAAAGTTTTTGTCTCACAATCACTATTGTCTTGCATAGTTTTTAAGCCATCTAATACATCGCTAATCATATTACCCACTTCTATAAACTCTTGTTCTTTGAATCCTCTAGTGGTGCATGCTGGAGTGCCGAGCCTAATACCAGAAGTAATAAATGGTGAAGTGGCATCAAACGGTATCGCATTTTTATTGCAAGTTATACCGGCTCTTTCAAGTGAATCTGCTGCCACCTTACCAGTTATACCATATTTTCTTAAGTCCACTAATACTATATGATTATCAGTACCATTAGTTAAAATATCATAGCCTCTTGCCATTAAACTATTAGCAAGAGCCTTGGCGTTACTGACAACCTGCTTTATATAAAGATGATATTCTGGTTGTAAATTTTCCAAGAATGCCACTGCTTTTGCTGCAACAATATGCATTAATGGACCACCCTGTAACCCAGGGAATAAAGCAAGATTTATCTTCTTACCCAATTCCTCATCATTTGACAAAATAAGACCACCTCGCGGACCACGCAGAGTTTTATGAGTAGTAGAAGTCACAACGTGAGCATAAGGTAAAGGACTTGGATGTTCACCTACCGCAACCAGTCCAGCAATATGGGCAATGTCTGCTACTAAATACGCCCCTACTCTATCAGCAATTTCCCTAAATTTAGCAAAATCTAATTGACGCGAATAGGCAGAATAACCAGCTATAATCAATTTTGGCTTATGCTGAACTGCCAATTGCTCTATTTGGGCATAATCAATTAGATAACTCTCCTTATTTACAGAATAGAACACCGAGTTAAACCATTTGCCAGACAAATTAGGCGGAGCACCATGTGTCAAATGCCCACCTGTATCTAGCGACATACCAAGTATGGTGTCATGTGGTTTTAATAGAGTTAAAAATACTGCCTGATTAGCCTGAGATCCGGAATGAGGCTGAACGTTAGCATATTTACAATTAAATAGTGTTTTTACCCGCTCTATAGCTAGAAGCTCAGCTTTATCAACTTCAATGCAACCATTATAATAGCGTTTTCCCGGATATCCTTCAGCATATTTATTGGTCAGAATTGAACCTTGTGCCTCTAATACCGCCGGGCTTACAAAATTCTCAGAAGCAATCAATTCAATAAAATCATGCTGACGTTTTTTTTCACCATCGATAATTTGATATATTGCGTTATCTGTTTCAGATAATTTTTTAGTAAAGATATTCATTGATTGGACCTACTATTTAATCAGGTGTATTTTTATAAACTTAATGGCAAACTGTATCCCCCTATCATCAATAGAATGTGTAAGATTTGGTACTTTGTACTTACTATAAGGAATATCATATTTCTCTAGATATTCTACTGTTTCATCCATACTACTTACATCAACCACATCGTCTAATTCGCCATGTATCACGCAAACAGGTGTAGTTTTATTGATACATTCTTGTGGAGCAATTAATCTGCCAGAAAACCCTACCACACAATTAAAAGGTTCTTTTTGTATAAAATTTAAATATAACCCCATCATGGTGCCTTGTGAAAAACCAATGATGATGGTATCTTTATTAGTTAAATTTAGCTCAGCTTGTTTCTTTTGGATTATGCTAGCAGCTAAGCTACTATTTTTAGCTGCTAATTCCCTGACTATGTCGGGGGTACGATTATTTAGACTAAACCATTGTCGACCGTAAGGTGCATTATCAAATTTTTCAACGCCATGTGGGGCAATAAAGTGACAATCGGGTAATTCTTTAGACATAAAAGGAACTAATCCTATTAAATCATCGCCATCTGAACCAAGCCCATGTAACAATACTACAAGTTTTTTACATTCACTGCTCAAACTTTTTACTTCTGGGTAAGATAATATTTCATTTTTAGTCATTTTTTAACTTCCTATAGTTAACTTAGCAATAGTTCTATTAGCTTCTTCTAGCTCTTGTTTAGTATTTACTCCGACCACTATGTCGTGATTGGCGGATAGCAAATACGATACTTTTTCGCCATTATCCTTAACGATTTTTACCAGTTCCGTTAAATACAACTCTTTTGATTTATCAGGATTCTTTAAAAAAATAGTAGGTAAATATTTTTTTAATATACCATTGGCAAAAGCCATAATACCCGAATTACAAGTTGTTATAGCTAATTCTTCACTCGTTGCTTGTTTGAATTCAACAATTTTCAAAAAATTTCCTAGTTTATCAGTAACTATTCGCCCATATTGCCCAGGATTATCTCGCTCAAAGCACAAGGTTGTTATGGCAGAATTTGTCGAAACTAGATGTTTTAGTAAATCATTAATAATCTCTGGCGTAATTAAAGGATTATCTCCATAAAGTACGGCTACAATTTTATTGTCATCAATTAAGTCCAAAGCACTATATACCGCATGAGCAGTACCAAGGGGTTCTGGCTGTAAAACAAATTTACAACTATCTTTATAACAAGCAATATGTTTTTCTAATTGCCAGGAGTGGACTAAGATAACTTCCTTGCTAACTTGGTGGGCATTGGTTATTACCCTATCAAGCATCGATTTACCACCAACTTTATGCATTACTTTTGGCAAGGTAGATTCCATTCTTCTACCATTACCTGCAGCTAGAACAATAACTTGGCAATCCATATTAAAGGTCCTTCATAGTTTCATAAATTGCATCAGATAATTCATAATTACCAAAAACTTTTTGCACATCATCACTTTCTTCTAAAATATCCACTAATTTTAACAACTTCTCGGCTTTATCATTCTCTTCTATAATTATGGTATTTTTAGGCACCCAACCTATATAAGATTCTTCAGGATGTCCATATTTACTGGTCAGAAATTCAAGAGCTTGCACAAAGTTCTCAATATCTGTATAGATTAAATATGTATCTTCTTCAGAAATCATATCTTTTGCTCAAGCCTCTAGGCTACTTTCAAACCTAGCCTCGGTTCTTGCTAAATTTGCTGGCTATTGTATTCCTCCGAGATGATCAAACATATAGCTGACACTACCCGTTTCACCTAAATTGCCACCAAATTTGCTAAAAGCCGCCCTAATCTCCGCAGCCGTACGATTTTTATTATCAGTTAAAGCCTCTATTATTATTGCAATTCCACCGGGAGCAAAGCTCTCATATCTAATCTCGGTATAATTTTCGTTGTTATTCGAATCACTTGCCGCACTTATTGCCTTATCTATTCGCTCCTTTGGCAAATTTTGACTCCGAGCGGCAGCTATGCTACTCCGCAACCGTGGATTATTGCTTATATCAGTCCCTAATTTAGCAGCAGTAATAATTTCTCTAACTAACTTAGTAAAAATTTTTGCCCTTTTTTTATCTTGTGCACCTTTTCGATGCTGGATATTTTTAAATTTTGAATGACCTGCCATAAATTAACTATTTTGTAATCTTAAATCATTATTGAGTAAGCCGAATCGTATCAGAAGGCAATTTAAAGTCAATAGTAAATTCCTCAAGTTTTTTCACCATACTTTATTTTTTACTTTAATAAAACTGTATATCGTCTTATATTGTCTAACTATAACATATAGAATTGAGTCCACTAAGTACTATTTATGAAAAAATTTATAATAGACTTGCTGCATAAGTCAAAAATAGTTGAAGGATTTTTAGGAGAAACGAAGCCGAGTACCGCAGTGTACATAAACGTACATGAGGAGCGGAGGCGAGTTTCGACGACAAAATCATCAACTAGATTGACTTATGTAGCAAGTCTAATTTTATATCTTTTATTTGCTTACGACTGCCTAGCATCAGAACCTCAGGCATGGCAAATGTTGTTACAGACTCCAGCCAGTCATCTTATGGAAGAGCTTCAGGAGTTTCATAATTTCCTACTGCTTATATCAGGAGGAATAGTTGCTTTTATTATTATTTTATTAATTTATGTTTGCATCAGATTTAATGCCAAAGCCAATCCTATTCCAGCAAAATTTTCTGATAATATATTGGTTGAAATTATTTGGACGATAATTCCTATAATTATTTTAGTTATTATTGCTGTACCATCATTTCGTGTTGCACGTATTGCAGAAGACATTCCTGAAATAGACATGACGGTTAAAGTTGTAGGATATCAGTGGTATTGGCACTATATCTACCCTGATCATGATAATATGGAATTTGATAGTTGTTTAATTACTGATGAAAACTTAAAACCTGGTCAAAAAAGATTATTAGAAGTTGATAATCGTATTATTATACCAGAAAATACTACCGTAAAATTTTTAATTACTGCAGGGGATGTTATACATAGTTTTGCAGTACCAGCATTAGGTATAAAGATCGACGCTGTGCCTGGCAGAGTTAACGAAACCTGGACTAAAATTAGTAAAAAAGGTGTGTATTATGGTCAGTGTTCAGAGCTTTGTGGTGTTAATCACGGCTTTATGCCTATTGCCATTGAAGTAGTAAGCAAAGAAGAATTTCAAGATTGGTTGATTGCGGCAAAAACAAAATTCTCTATGAAAGCAAAGACAAACGTTATTGCGATGAAACCATGAGGACGACGAAGCAATAAATTGTCATTTTCGCTTCGGTGCGGAATCTAGATACCTGCTTACGCAGCTATGACAACCTTCGTAGGTATGCATAAGCGTTAGTTTAAGAAAACAATAATTGAGAAACCGTCATTGCGAGGAGACCGTAAGGTCGACGAAGCAATCCAGAAAAGTGATTAAAAATGGATTGCCACGCCACCTACGGTGGCTCGCAATGACAACTTTTCTACTTTATTTTCTTAAACTGATGCCTATGAGCAAGGATAACACTAACTAAATGAACGAGGTCCATATGGTAAGCCATAATAATCTTTATCCACTTATTTACCCAAAAAAGGTTAAAGAAATTATATTTTTAAAACATTTTATTCACAATCCTAACATAATAGTAGGGGATTATAGTTATTATCATGATAACCATCACCCAGAACATTTTGAACATAATAACGTTATAGGATATCATCAGTGTACATTAGCTATTGGTAAGTTTTGTACTATTGCTAAAGGAACTATTTTTATTGCAGATGATGTTAATCACCCAATGGATGGTTTTTCTACTTATCCATTTTTTATTTTCGAAGGTTGGAATAATTATACGCCTACTCTTAATAATGGAAGGAGTACAATAGTTGGTAATGATGTGTGGTTTGGTACTAATGCAGTCATTATGCCGGGAATAACAATAGGAGACGGAGCAATTATTGGAGCATATGCAGTGGTTACTAGGGATGTACCACCTTACTCTATTGTTGCAGGTAATCCTAGTAGAATTATTAAAAAAAGATTCTCCGATGATATAATCAATGAGTTAGTACAAATAAAATGGTGGAATTGGGATTATGATAAAATTACTAGAAATATCAAGGTCATAGTAGGAGCAGATATTGAGCAACTTAAAAGTTGTAAGTAATAACATGTAGTTGTCTACTAGGAGTCTGTCGGAGCTAACGAAAATAATTCTATATTTGGCTCTTTTTGGCTACGAATAAACATGATTTTCTTGAAATAGGTACACTATTCCTGCAAAAATCATATATATTCTCGCCGAAAAATAGCTCAAAATATAATTAATTAGTTATCGCAGGCAGACTCCTAGGGATATAACGTAAATAAAACTTAAAAAATACTATGAAAAAACCAGCATATTTAATAGCTTTGCATTTGATGTTTATTGCAGTGAGCTTAGTCGCTTCAGCAAATGATGCCATTTATATATCATGTCCACAAGGATATATTCCTAGCATTCCTAGAGATCAAGACTTGAAACAAGGGGCAAGATTTAAGTGCAAGAAAACTCCATTATTGGCAAAAATGAAGTTAGCTTTTCCATTTCAAAAGAATCATAAAATAAAGTGTATACAAGGAAGTTTACAGATGGGTAGAAGCCATTCTCACGATGCAATAAAATTTGCTTTGGATTTTGCAAGTTTGCCAAATTCCTCAGATGGAACAGTGGTTGCCTCAGAAGATGGAATTGCCTATATCTATGATAAATGCAATAATCCTCATTACTCAAATATTACATTAGATGATTGTGGAAGTGGTTATGGCAACCACGTTAGGATAGTACATCAAGGTGTTTATATTAGTTTGTATGGACACTTATCTAAAATATTAGTTAAAAATGGTCAAGTAGTAAAAAAATATGAGCCAATAGGTATTGAGGGTATGTCCGGAAATGCTGGTATAAGACATTTACACTTTAGTGTGCATAAGCCATATGAAGATATAAATCAAATAATTGCTAATCCAGGATGGACTGGCAAATCTATTCCTTTTGTTTTTGAAGAGATTAAATATCTAAAAACACCAAAAATATTAAATGTATCATCTACAGATGTAATTTGCGATAATAATGATATTAATTGGAATGATAATATTATTATGAACGAATAATTCATAAAGTTTATAATGATAAAGATAAACTACAAGCTGCTGAAGTTAGATAGAAAAGGATAATTTATGAACCAAACAACAGATCATCACCAAACCCCTAAAGGTATAAAAAGATGGATTTTCTCTACCAATCACAAAGATATTGGCGTAATGTATATTATATTTGCCATATTTGCTGGGATTGTTGGAGGGTTATTTTCTGTTATTTTTAGGCTAGAATTAGCAATGCCCGGTGGGCATATATTAGGGGCAAATTACCAACTATATAATGTATTAATTACTGCTCATGCAATAATTATGGTATTTTTCATGATTATGCCAGCCTTATTTGGTGGATTTGGTAATTATTTTGTACCAATTTTAATAGGTGCACCGGACATGGCTTTTCCAAGGCTAAATAATATAAGCTTTTGGCTGCTTGTTCCTGCTTTTATGTTATTAATGCTTTCGGCTTTTGTTGATGGTGGTGCAGGTACTGGCTGGACGCTTTACCCCCCTCTAAGTACTCTAGTGGGACATCCTGGGGCAGCAGTCGATATGGCTATTTTAAGTTTACATATTACAGGGCTTTCTTCTATTCTTGGTTCAATCAATATGATTGTTACTATCTTTAATATGAGAACCGATGGTATGGGGTTATTTGAAATGCCTCTATTTATTTGGTCAATTCTGGTTACTGCCTTCTTGCTGATACTAGCAATTCCAGTATTAGGTGGTGCAATCACCATGTTATTAACTGATCGAAACTTTGGTACTACTTTCTTTAAACCTGAAGGGGGCGGAGATCCAGTATTATTTCAGCATTTATTTTGGTTTTTTGGTCATCCAGAAGTATATATCGTAATATTGCCGGGGTTTGGGATAGTTAGTCAGGTTCTTTCTACTTTCTCTCGTAAGCCGATATTTGGTTATTTAGGTATGGTGGTAGCTATGGTAATTATAGGGTTTGTCGGTTTCATAGTTTGGGCTCATCATATGTTTACTGTTGGTCTTTCATACAATACATTAATCTATTTTACCGCTGGTACGATGATTATCGCGGTGCCTACTGGTATTAAAATATTTAGCTGGATTGCTACAATGTGGGGAGGATCAATTACTTTTGAGACCCCTATGTTATTTTCCATAGGGTTTATCTTGTTATTTACTATTGGTGGAGTTACCGGCATAATATTATCAAATTCGGCAATCGATAGAATTTTACATGATACATACTATGTGGTAGCACATTTTCACTACACTATGTCGCTTGGGGCTTTATTTACTGCATTTGCTGGATTCTATTATTGGTTTGGTAAAATGTCAGGAAGACAATATCCTGAAATGATGGGCAAAATTCATTTTTGGATTACGTTTATCGGCGTTAATTTGACATTTTTCCCTCAGCATTTTCTGGGATTAGCTGGAATGCCAAGAAGAATACCGGATTATCCGGATGCTTTTACCGGCTGGAATATGGTATCATCTATCGGAGCAGTTATTTCCTTTATTGCGGCTCTTTACTTTGTATTCATTGTTATTTACACTCTGAAATATGGTAAAAAATGCCCGAATAATCCTTGGGGCGATGGGGCTAATACTCTCGAATGGACAGTCTCTTCTCCCCCACCATTCCATACTTTTGAAGTACCACCTAAAATTTAATAGAGGTAATAATTTGATGAGTGAATATATATATTGTGGCTTTTGGCGGAGATTTGTAGCTTATTTTGTTGACGGGGTTATCTTGATGTTATTTGCTATTACACTTTCTTTAGTAGCAATATTATTATTGGACACATCTGTATTTAGTGATAATTCATCAATTGATAATTTATTTAATGATCCTCGTATGTTAGTTATCCTATCACCACTCTTCTTATATAATCCAATATTTGAGTCATCTTCAATACAAGCAACCCCTGGCTGCTATATTTTGGGCATGAAAATTATAAACAAAAATGGTACTCGAATGGGACCTTTTAAATCTTTTATTAGAATATTATCAATAAATTTAGCGTGTATATCTATTTTTATACTCATCTTATTTTGGATTGGAAATATTTTGTGTATAATATTTACTGATGAAAAAATGTTTATACATGATTGGATTTTTAGAACCAGAATGATACGGCGATAAAGTTTAGTATTAGCTAACCCGATTAGTATTTAGCCATAGTAAACTAACGTCTATTAGTGATGAAGCGTAATGTTAGTCGGGTTAGCAATTCCTCACTTCGCCAATTAAAACCCCCGTATCCTTGCTATTGATTTGTTAGATCGCTCTTTGATAAAATTCAAAAATTGGCTAACTGAATCAACTATGTCATCATTTTTGCAATGTGGAAAATTTAACAATTCATTGAGTAATATAGTATTAAAAGCCGACTGTTTTGGCAAAACTACGGCTGTAGATTGAAATAAAGCTAAAACGGAGGAAAATCTAGTAATTTTATCAAGTCGAGGCTTTATGGCAACTATATTAACAATCCCATCTAATCTTAGGTCTTGTATAACTTGCTGACCACTGGCTTTATCTTCAATTAATATATATCTAGGACAATATTTCTTGGCTAATTTTTCTACTTGCCCCTTTAACTCTGGATAAGTAACTTTTTGCCTGAACATTGATACAAGATAATATTTCTTATCTAAAATACCCCAAGAGGTACAAACACTATAATCAGCATTTTCTGAAATTTTAATGGCGGTATCCCAACTTTGCACAAAATAATCAAATTTTTCCGGTATGGTTTCATAAAAACTAATATCCTTAATATTTAACAATATACAATTATTAGATATTGGTTCTTGCAAATATTGAGCAGCATAATTATGCACACCAATTTCTTGTTCTAATTTTATCAGATAATCAGGATTATCACGAAAACTATGCAAAATATCACCTGTAACATATTGATATTTATACTTATTGATTGAAAATATTTGTTCTAGTTTTGCCATAGCTGGAATTTTTAAATGATGCCAACAATTGGAATTTGCCAATAAATGTCCGCTTAAATCTTCTTCATGTAATCTTTGCATAACTAATACTATTGCTCCGGTATTTTTATTGTTAAGTCTGGTGACAAAAGTTTGTTCAAACCATTCAATCACCCGCTTACGCATTTTGGGGGAATTGATTTGAGTAGGGTTATGTGGGTCATCAATAATGAGTATATCACCCCCCTCACCTGTTGCCGAACCACCAACTGACGTAGCAAATCTAAAACCATTATTATTTGTCAGAAATTTACTTTTTTGATTATGTTTTTTACTTAAAATAGTCTTCGGAAAAATTTGCTGATACCAATCGGAAGTAAGTATCAAACGACAATCTAAAGAATGTTTTACACTTAATACTTGAGAATAGCTGGCAGACATAATCCTTTTTGTTGGATCATGTCCTAATATCCAGGCTGGTCATGCTACTCCAATACATACAGATTTTAGAGACCTAGGCGGCATATTAATGATTAGCCTTTTAATATCTCCGTTCTGTACTGCTTGCAAATATTCAGCAATTAGCTCAATATGCCAATTGGCTTGATATTCTACTCCAGGATTAATGGTATTAAATACTTTATTGATGAAACTATTAAAATCTTGCCTCAATATTGCGTGTAATAACTTCTTTGGATAAGTCATTGATATTTACTCAAAAATTCAGCTATAATTTCTTTGTTCTCTTCTTTCATTATGGTGTTTTCATTTAAATACTCATCTTTGCTAAGTTTATTTAGCTGAATAATTAAATTGACTAATTTATTCAGCGTTTCAGTAATATTCTTTTTAACTACTATCTCCCCTTTGGATTTTTTTGATTCTAGCTCATCTATTTCATCTTCAAGCAGAGAAACTATCTTAGCAATAAAACCATATAATGTAGTAATTGTATCGTTTGTCATAATCTATCTCCACCATCTATTGGTTTAAGACCGACAAGAGATCTCTTCTCGTTCAAAGTCATAAAACTAGCATTGGAGATTTTAGCCCATAAATTTTCTCGTTTTTCGGTCAATGCTGAAATACTATCTCGATCAAAATCAATAATAATTTCCTCTTGATACCAGTGCGACAACCAGTTACCTAAGGCGTCTGATAATTTATCAAGTAGCGGAATTAACGTCTCTTCCCACAGAGCTAATCTAGCTTCTTGCATATTACTGTAAGTATTATCACCATTAATACCTAGCAATTGAGGGGGAATACCAAAAGCTAAAGCTATTTCCCTAGCTGCAGAGTTTTTTGCCTCAATAAAATCCATATCCTTGGGATTAATACTCATTTCCTGCCAATCAAGCCCACCTTCTAAAAGAAGAGGCTTACCAGAATTATTACTACTGGTAAATTTTTCGGTAAGTTGCTCGTGTAACCTATCAAACTGCTCATCACTAAGATAACCATTAGTCTCTTTGACTATCAATGCTCCACTTGGACGAGCTCCATTCCTCAGTAAAGAACTATTCCAGCTAGTAGCTTGCAAATGCAGATCGATTGACAAAGAAGCCGCATCAAGGCAAGATAATCCATAATAACAATTGGTAGGATGATAGTTTTTTAAATGTAACACCTTGCTCATTCGATCAATTGATGAAATAGGATAAATTTTTTCTCCACTGCTATTTATATATCTATATGCTACTGGAGAATTCCTCTCTAATACTAATTCAGTTGAATTGGCAGGTAATAAGTAAATTTCTCGGGGACGATTATTTATTAATGTTACTAAAATATAAGCATTACC
Organism: Labidopullus appendiculatus; assembly: GCA_913698135.1. NCBI lineage: Eukaryota > Metazoa > Arthropoda > Insecta > Coleoptera > Staphylinidae > Labidopullus > Labidopullus appendiculatus. The sequence goes on from CAJYCY020000120.1 coordinate 14,218, forward strand.
ATATAACAGCTTACTTGCTATCACTTCACCAAAAAAATCTGCTCCAGCTTTTTCTGGATTAGGTTTTTTCAATAAATTATAAACAGGATGATTTGGCATTTTTTCAAAAACCCCTCGGTTGTTTTTACTAACTATCCAAGGGACATGACTTGCTGACTGGGCTATTAAATTCACACATCGATAAACTATAACATTTCTACGATATGCCTCTATCCCAACTTTTACATCCCTAAATTCTGAACTCCCTAAACTATTAAAATCAATAAATGTATGAGATTTATAATTTTTGGCTTTAAAGACCTTTCTAAGATATTCTGTTATCATACTTACCTAAAATAAATTTCTTGTAATTACTTATAACATTATTTTATTGCTGCACTAAGTGTTGACGCATAAATATTTGTCAAATATTTAAATTTTTTTATTGCATTACATACCTCCCTTGACTAGATAACCAACCAGCTATAGTCAATTGATAAGAAGTTAGTGACGTCGTTGCTCAATGCTTGCCTATTATTTACAGGCATCGCTCCATCGCTTCTGTTACCCAATTTTCCTGAATTGACTATATGTATTCAGATAGTGTGTTTGCTATGGACTAAAGAAACAATATTTAATTAAATTAGAAGAAACCAGAAGGATTTATGCGGTTGATTATAACCTGATTGAGTTCGGAGAAGTGTAATATTTAAAAATCAAATTATGTTAGACATAAATAACATGACTATAATTAATCCAAGAAAATAAAACTTTGAAATATTTAAAATATAGGTTATTCTGGATATAGGCTCTAAAAAACTATCAAGAAATAGAACTGTTATGATTAAACCCTTTCCGGGTTAGCTATGCGATAATAAAACGGCAACAAACAAAGCACTAGAGTATTTCACTGAAAGCTTGACCACATCAACAATTTCAGCTCATATATTGCTGGCTTTTTTATAACACATAGCTAACCCGGAAAGGGTTTAATCATATATTTTTATAATAACCTAATATTTTTAATCCCTCAAAATTTTATTATACTATATTTCTCATCAATTGACTATAGATTCATTCTAGCCATGTTAGTAATATGCAGCAAGAACAATTTGTTTACTCACAAAAAAATAACTTCTAATCAATTGACTATAACCAATAAACAAGGAAAATAATATGTCTAAGGATAATTAAGATGACGAAAAGACCAAAACATGACCAGTTATTTAAGAAAATAATGGGCAATGAAATAGCAGCCCAAGAATTCTTAGAATATTATTTACCGAATAATTTTAAAGAAAAGATAGACTTATCAAAGATCAAAATAGAGCAAGAAAGTTATATTGAAGAGAGTTTGAGACGAAAATATAGTGACATAGTTTATTCGGTAAAAACTAAAAATGACGAGACTGCATTCATCTATGTTTTGCTTGATCATCAATCGACATCTGATTATTGGATGGCACTAAGACTTTGGAGGTACACGTTATTATTATGTGAAAGGCATAAAAAGAATGAGGATAAGCTACCATTAATTTGTCCGATTATCATGTATAATGGTGTAGATAAATATCATGCTCCAAGGAATTTATGGAATTTATTTACAGATTCTGAGCAAGCTAAAAAATTGATGACGGAAGATTACCAATTGGTAGATTTACAGAGTATGTCTGATGATGAGATAGTGCAGAAGAAACATTTAGGGATGATGGAATATGTGATGAAGCATATACATCAGCGAGATATGATAAAATTATGGGAGCAGTTTTTAGAAAGGTTTAAGTTAGAAATATTAGTGGATAAAGAGAATGGTTATATTTACTTAAGATCGTTTTTATGGTATACTGATGCCAAGTTGCCTGAAGAAAGGCAATCGGAATTAGAACAGCTACTAGCTAAATATTTATCTGAAGAAGAAAAAGGAAATATTATGAGAACCGTTGCACAAAAATATATCGATGAAGGTAGAATTGAGGAAAAAACAACAGTAGCTAAAAATTTACTTAAAGTTGGTGTGTCAATTGATATCATCTCTACATCTACTGGATTGTCTAAAAAAGCAATAGAAGAGTTGATAGTATAATTATTACAAAGGTTTGTTTCAGCAATTATAAATTCAAAAATATTAGTTTTAAAACAAAATCACATTACAATTTTAGAGCTAACTATAACGTTAATTACTAATTGTTTAGAGACTTAATTACTCTAAATTTACACCTATAAGCTACAATTATAGCTATATTACGGCAATTTATATTTTGAATTTATAATTGCTAGTAAAATTACTTGTCATTTTGTTTCCATTCTATTAAAGTATTAGTATGTACTAGCCTAATAAGTTATGGACACGGAGGTAGTGGTTGGACATTAGGACCAGGATCAGCTCACTATTTTACGGTATAAAAAATGGTACAGCTAATCCAATTAGTATTTTAGCCATAGAGTAAACTGGCATCATTGCGAGACATAATAGATTGCTTCGTTGCCACTAAAGCGGCTTATCGCAATGACAGGTGGTGTAAACTTTAATCAAGGTACATTGAATGTTAAAAAATTTAAACAATGAGTTATATTAATGTCTGCTCAAATAATAGAGTTATTAATTTTTGCTGGGGTTGCTTTTTTTATTATAAATAGGCTAATTGCTACGCTTGGCTCTACGTCAGATGAGGATCCAGCTAAACGTAAATCTTCCTTTTTCGGTGAAACAGGAATCAGAGACGTTACTTGTACAGCAAGAGCTGATACTAGTGGTATTTTTAAGAAAAATTTACCTCAAACTATGGTAAAACCAGCCCCTATCAATCCTATGGAGTTTGATGGGTTAATAGTTGACGAAAATTCTGTGGCTATAATAGCTGGGATTGCAGCTATATCTGCTAAACTTCCATCATTTCAAGCAAGGAAATTTTTATATAGTGCAAAAGCAGCCTTTGAGCTGATCATTGAAGCTTCTAATGATGACGATATTGAAGATTTACTGACATTGGTGGATAAAAGATATATACAGGAATTTCATATTTTTTCTGAAACCTATGGAGAATTTGTCCATGGTAGCGTATTAGATACTAAAATTTCTGAAGCTTATACATTTGCTAATAATATTTTTATAAAAGTATTATTCACTGGCGAAAATATAACTAGTAAGATAAAAAACATGCAAGAAGAATGGACTTTCTCGAGAAGCCTTGTTTCTAAAAATACAGATTGGTTTTTAACTAATGTTGCTCGTCTAGAAAATGAAGAGCAACTAACTTCTTAGCCTCTGATGATTCACCAGTATAAGTTATATTTTGGTAATTAAGTTTGATAGCAGTAAACAAAGCTGGGTGATCGTTCTCTACATTAACAATAATTTTTACGATTTGGGGAAATTCTTTGTTTAGTGTTTTAAAAATATAGTCAAGTACCAGCATACCGTAATATCTTGTACTACCAGTTTTATTAGTTAAAATAACAGGATCGTGAAATTCAGATAAAAACTCTCGTGCATCAGTTAAGTTTCCTATTGTATAAGTTGTTGGGTTTGGCATTTTATAAACCTATCTAAAATTATGCTATATATTAAATTACCATAAAGAGTCAGTTTAGTATACTCTTCTGCTTTGAAGAATTAGTTCCATAAAACTTCGGGGTATTCGCGTACTCATATACTAGCTGTACACTCCGCTCGCTCATCCCTTGTTTTACGTTCCAATTCTTTAAATCATTTGAATATAGCTCAAATTTTCAACTGGCTTTAAGTCAGACAAGCCATACTTTTCAGCCAATTCATCGACAATTCTTGGTAAGTCATCTAACCAAACTTTACCTTGATCACCATAGACAGTAATGATATTAGTTTTGAATGTTTTCATATTTATATACCTGCATTCTTTCATACTAAATAAAATTAACAATATTTGCTATAGTAACTTTAACTTAAAACTTACAAAATTGATATTATGGGAATGAGCTTCAGTCACTTATTAAGTATCTTAGTATTGTTTGGTCTAGTAAATTGCCTCAAGTAATGTCAGATATTGCTAAAGGTCTTAAAGCTTTTAAGGAAGGAATGAAAGATGATAAGAAAAAAGATGAATAACAAGAACATTCGTACCTTCACCTTCTTCCCGTACCATTACAATTTTATTTTTTTACTAAAATTTTTGCTCTATCGGTGATAATTTCATCAACAAGCCCAAATGATTTGGCTACTTCAGGATCCATGAAATTATCGCGTTCCATGCTTTTTTCAATAGTCTCTAGTTCTTGCCCTGTATGCTTGACATATAAAAGATTAAGCATTCTTTTTAGTTTCATGGTTTCTTTGGCATGAATTTCTATATCTGTAGCCTGCCCTTGGTAACCACCTGACGGTTGATGGATCATTATACGACTATGCGGTAGAGAATAACGCATGCCTTTTTCCCCAGCCGTAAGCAACATAGAACCAGCAGAGCAAGCTTGACCTATACAAAGAGTAGAAATCTTAGGCTTAATATATTGCATAGTATCATAAATTGCCAAACCAGAAGTTACAACGCCACCAGGAGAATTAATATACATAGAAATATCTTTTTCTGGATTTTCTGCCTCAAGGAATAGTAATTGTGCAACCACTACATTTGCCATATAATCTTCAATTTGACCACAAACAAAAACTATACGTTCTTTTAATAACCTAGAATATATATCATAGGCTCTTTCTCCTCTAGGGGTTTGCTCAATTACCATTGGTACGTATGTCATTAAATTTTTCCTTAATTTAATAAATAATTATAGCACAAATGTATAGTAACCTGACCAACATTTGTACATTTGCTCCTACGGGAAAGTTGTCATTTCCACCACTATTGTCATTCCCGCTTCGGTGCGGAATCTAGATCCCTGCTTTCGCAGGGATGACACTAAGGCAATCGGGGATGACATCCTTCGTAAAGATAACACAAAACAGGATTGTCTTAATGCTACTAAAGTAGCTCCTTGCAATGACTGTATAATAATTCAGGTTAGTTATAATGCAACTAACCTACTGCTGTGCTAGCAAGTTTTTATAATATCGATTTAAGACTTTTACTGCTAAAATCCAAATTATACAAACAATAAAAGAAACAGCCATCAAAAGACCAGCAAGATCATTATGTACAGCGTTTGGGAAAATGCTGAAAGATACAAATTGAATAGCTGATCCCGAAGATTTTCCTATTTTATACCCAAGTACATCTACTGCTGCCTTTCCTTTAATCTTCATTTCATTATCAAGAGGCATGTAGGACATTTCTTTAGTACAGTCAAACAATGAATATTTTACTCCTTTTCCTAAAACATGCCACAACCCTCCTACAATAACAATCATCATTAATGGAGAAATACAACTAAACCCAGTCATAATTACTAGTAAAGGTTTTTCTAGTAAAACAAAAGTAAAAAACACCATACCTGATAACAACATTGCAATTGGGGTAAGTATTGCTCCCCAAAACCAACCACAAATCCTAATTAAACTACTACCAAGAAAAGCACAAATTAATGCAGCTATTCCAGTCCAAAAGAATACTGTACCGTGGTAAGAAATAAATTCTTGAGTAGAAGGGTATAATTGTTTGGCTTTGGACATCCATAACCCTTCAGTTAGGTTAATTGTCATGGAATATGAAATCATTAATATGCAAATAATTCCTAAATATTTTGATGTAAAAATTATTTTGCTACTCTCAACTAATCCTAGTTTTAATATATCGGTTCTTTTATTTTTATATCTAATATTTTTAGTAGTTTCTATAATTTTCAATTCGACGAACCTATGTAAAATTAAACAAATCACCCCAGAAATTAGAATAATTACCGTAAACAATTTGAGTAAAATTTCTGTTTGGTCGTTAATATGAGAAAATAGAGGCATCAAGAAGTGGTCACCTTTGGCAAAATAGACAATTATACTACCAGATATTAATAAATTAGTTTGACCAAATAAAGAAAAGAATGAATAGAACCTTGGGGCTTCTTCAATAGTGGTAATCTTATTAGCAAGTTGCCAGAATAATAAGGTAAATACAATTACTGGCCATAATTCTCCCATTACATAAAATAACGCTATACTCCATTTTCCCCAAATGATGATAAACCACTTTAAGTGTGGTAACATGGTAACATAATGGGCTACTGTTTTAGGATCTGGATGAAAATATTCCTGATATGGAAATAAAACAAAGGCAAATAATGTAAAAAACCCTAAAAGAAAACACATTATTATTCTAAATGCTTGTTCAGTTGTCACAACATTACAAAGTTTGCAGTAAAGAATGACGAATAAAAAGCCTAGAGGCATCTCACCCCAAAGTTTTAGAAAGCTTATAACTTCCGAACTAATTAGTGTTATTACCAGGCTATCTTTCATACTACGTACTAGATTCTGGTTAAGGAGAATAAAGAATATTAGTAAAGCCATAGGCACAAACTTTACTAACTCGTTAGATCTGATAGGCCAAACAACGTGTCTAAATTTACTATTTCTAGCTCTATTCCACATAGTGAAAGAAGAATCTACTGCATTCATATAATACTCATGCTCATTTTTAAGCAACCTAAACTATTATAAAACCACTGTCAAGGGGTTTTATAATTTAACAAAATTATAAATTCAAAAATATTAGTTTTAAAATAAGATAGAATTACAATTACCAGGTAGACTAGGCTATATTTAAATCTTCTTCATAATATAGACTCCATTGTGAGTTATTATATACAAATATCCTTATTTGTAAAGATTTGCCATATATTAAACGGGAGGTACAAGATATCTTAGCAGTTTTTAATGATTCTAGCAAACAATGTAATAATAATATCAATATTCAGTTAGAAGCTTTTAAAAAGAATCTTTGCAAGCTTAGTTAAGAGTATTACATTTTAAACAAAATACCAGAAAAGTTAAATAAAAGCATAATAACTATTGCTCCTGAAGTGGCTGGGGCAATTCAAGATAATAACCAACTGAAAATAGAAGAAATGACTACAGCAATTAATGGCTGCATTCAAACTTTAAAAATATTAAAGCTGATATTGAATTTTTCAGTATTGCTCGTAGTAAAAATTTCTTTTTTATGGTAGCAATTAGTCTTATCTTATCAGTTATTAACTCAATCACAGTCCTTTATTTTGTATTACAATGGTTTCCAACACAGCAAAAATATGTGGTTGAAAAAGCTCACGATATTCATACAGAATGAGTAGTACAAAAATATTTGATATGCAAGGTAAATTTTGTAATAAAGCACAAATAATCAAGGATTAAATGCAATCATACCTATGGCAATATATATAGCAGTATATATTAATGTAATATTTTGTAACATAATGTCACTTGCATATAAGCGGTTAAAATACTAAAATCAATTTAATTTTTAAAATTAGTAAAATTGACCAATGCAAGTATCAATACTAAACCCTGTGAGCTGTTATGGGGTGGGCGTTCATTCCGGTAACATTACTCAGTTGACTTTAAGACCAGCTGCAGAAAATACTGGCATTGTTTTTGTCAGGACTGATGTGCGGCAAGAAATAAATTTTATTCAAGCTAGTTGTTTGAATGTCTCAGAGACTTCTTTCTCTACTACCATAAAAAATGAACATAATATTTCCGTTTCAACTATAGAGCATTTAATGGCAGCTCTTTGGGGATGTGGAATTGATAATTTAATAATTGAAATCGATGGTTCTGAAGTACCAATAATGGATGGTAGCAGTAAAGCTTTTGTTTTTATGATAGAATGTGCTGGGCGACAATTACAAAATGCTCCCAAAAAATACCTAAAAATCTTAAAAGAAATTAGGGCAATTCACAAAGATTGCGAGTTAGTGTGTAGCCCTGCTCATAGCATGACAGTTGATATGACAATAGATTTTGCTAGTAAAGCTATTGGCAAGCAAAATTTACTCTTCTCAGAAAATGAATCTTTTAAAAATAATATTGCTGATGCCAGAACTTTTGGATTTATCCATGAACTTGAATATTTAAAAAGCAAAGGGCTGGCACGTGGAGCATCTCTTGATAACGCTATAGGTATAGATCAAGATGTTATAATAAATCACGATGGACTTAGATATACTGATGAATTCGTGCGGCATAAACTTCTTGATCTATTCGGAGATTTATATACTACAGGAGGGCATCTAATAGCTAACATTACTGGTTATAAAACCAGCCATGCTCTGAACAATCAATTTTTACGACAAGTATTTAGTGATCCTACTGCCTATCAATGGGTTAGTAATAGAGAAATTTAGGTTCGTAGTAGCTCAGGCTTCATATCTATATTTTTTACTATTTTTTTATGATCAATAAAAAATCTGCTCGCCAAACGTTATTGAGAGATCACATAGTGGTTGTGGCAATCGATTATTTTGAATTGCTTCAATGCTACTAAAATAGCTCTTTGCAATGATGTCTTGCACTTTAATTTTTTTTCGTGAACGCTCACGAGTCTATTACGCCTTTGAAAATATCTTGTATAATTCGCTTAGTAAAGTTGCAAACTCAATTTGATCAAAACCTTTCTTAGGAATAATTATCATTGCCCAGCTATTGGGTTTAATTTGTGTTTCCCTACTTAGAAGCCTAACTAAATGCCTGATACGTCTCTTGATTTTATTACGAATAACAGCGTTTCCTAATTTCCTTCCGGCTTTTATACCAAAAAGTATTATATCAGATGAATCATCTAAAATCTCTCTAGATTTTTTACATAGCTGTATTTGATGAAGCTTAGTAAAATCTTTCGCTATTACTGTGATAAAATAAGGACTATGGAACTTTTTGCCTAACTTATTAACTAGGTCAAATTCTTTTTGATTTTTTAGAGATAAAATAAGCACTGCCTATGCTGATAACTTCTTTCTGCCTTTTGCCCGACGCTTCCTTAAAATCTCTCTACCACCAACAGTTGCCATTCTTGCCTTAAACCCATGTCTTCTTTTTCTTACTAAATTGCTAGGTTGAAATGTGCGTTTCATAAATTCATATCCAATACAAAGGAACAGATTTACTTATACAATAATGACACTAAACTGTCAATAAAATATAAATTTATCTTTTAAGGAACTGATAGATTGGTGTATTATATTTCTTTATAGAATAAATTTTAATAACATTATTTAAATGAACTAGGGCATATGGCAAGACCCGACTTTACCAATTCAAGAAATATCATCAAAGAAATTATTAGAGTGGATCGCGCCGGAGAATACGGTGCAAAACGAATTTATGAGGGACAATTAAATTATTGTAGAAACCATCAAACCTATCCTACAATAAAACATATGATGCAGCAAGAAGAAGTGCATTTAAGCTACTTTACTAACTTGTTATTACAAGGTAATGTTAGACCAACGATCTTAATGCCATTTTGGCATATTATTGGTTATGTACTTGGTAGTGGATCAATATTAATAGGAACAAAAACTGCCATGCTACTAACCCAAAGTGTAGAAGAAGTGATAGAAAAACATTATCAGAAGCAAATAGAGTATCTCGAAGAATATAATTTAGAAAAAGAATTGTTAGATAGTATAAAGCAATTTCAGTCTGATGAAACGGAGCATAAAGATACAGCTCTAGTGCAAGGTAGTAATGAAGTAGTATTTGCCCCCCTAATTAATAAAATTATCAAGTTAATGTGTAATATAGCTATTAGTTTGAGTAAAAAAATTTAATGATATCATCAATCAGAATCTATAATGGGCTAGGTACATCGAAGGAAAGCTTGTATCATACCTTTAATAGTTTTATTCATTATGCTTCAACAAAATATCATATAAGTTATATTTCTGCAGAAGAAATTATAAGAGGCGATTGGATTGATAATACTAGTTTACTTATTATTCCAGGAGGAAAAGATAGATGCTATGAGAAACGTCTTAACGGCAAAGGCAATAAGCATATACAAAACTATTTAATGCAAGGTGGTAGTTTTCTCGGAATATGTGCAGGAGCATATTATAGTGGTACTTACCTAGAATTTGCTAAATCTTCCCCCATAGAAGTAGTAAGCACTCGAGAACTTGCCATATATCAGGGGGGTGTGATAGGTCCAGCCTTATGTAAGTATTACTATAATTCAAATAAAGGAGCAAGAGCCGCTAGGATAATCTTAAATACTCCTAATCTTCCTGAAGATTCTATGGTTTTTTATAATGGAGGAGGCTATTTTTTAGATGCCCAAAATGTAGCTAATACAAAAATTATTGCCAATTATGAAGATTGTAAGGCAGCTATTATAATGTGTAAATTCGGTAGTGGCAGGGCTATTTTAAGTGGGGTGCATTTTGAGTACGATCCTTATCTAATGCGATATTCTAAATTACTCAATCCTATTATAGGTTCATTAATTAAACATAATAAGTCAAGAATTATGTTAGTTAAACATATTTTAAATATATTGTTTATTAAAACAGAATAAGTGCGTTCTAATGGTCAGCGTTCACAGTTTTTTTGCTATTTTCTTATGATAAATAAAAAATCTGACGCCAAGCGTCTATTATACCAATTGAAATAGTTAAGAGGTATATTATAATATGGGAGTATAAATTTGTGCGGTACTAAAATGGCAAGAACATTAATATTACCAAAAGGTTTTCATGAACATGATTTCATATGCCTAGGTTCTTATATCACATTTTCAAGATATAAGAACCTACGTAAATCTACTAAAGATAAATGTTCAAATAGTTTTTTATGAGACACAGTCGACTAAGACCTGTTCGTGCTGAGGCTCTAATCCTTCAAGTTCCATCATTTCCTGACCATAAGAGGTAGTATGGTAGGTAGTATAGATACCCTCATAAGAGTCAGAAATTAATGACTTAATATTTTGTAATATCCCTGAACGACTCTCCGCATCTAAACTTACGATCCACTGAACAGCCTCTTGTACTTCTTCAGGTAATGATTCAATCTCAGCAATATCTAACTCTACAGTAGGATACTTAACATTCTCTAAATACTCTAAATATTGTAAATATTCTGATGTATTTTCATGGTTATGTTTAATCCACTGAATAGCTTTTTGTAGCGTTGCTGCGTTAACTGTAGACTCTGTATCCCGGTTATCTAAGGTATTACCATGTTCTAACTTAGCACTTACCGTTACTGAAACTTTAGGTTCTACAATAGTCTCTTCTATATCAAAGTTTAAGTTGTTATTACTTTCATATCCTTCATCATTATTCTCATCACCTAGCATTGCATTTGAGTTTGTGTTTAAGAGTTTAGATTTCTCAAGATTATCCTGGTAACTAGCCATTAATCTATCACATAAATCCTGTACCAACTTGGAATTATTTGCTAGATATTGTTCAGCGATTATCTTTAATTTTGCTATATTACTTTTACTAGAATCATCTAAATTTTTACATTCTTTGGTAATAGGCAACAATATTTCTGTATTTTGTCCTTCACCTGTTAGATATAACCTAACCTCAGTTGCATCACCTTCTTCATCATTGTTCATAATCATATCAACTAAGCCGTTAAGCAACCATCCTAATACCCCATCAAAATTAGCTGACGGTATTTGAGCTTTTATTTGTTTATCTACACCAAAATTGATAGAACAAACCGTGGTACGCTCCATAATATCTGCTTGTTCATGATAGGTATGACCTTCTTTAAGCACCTGTAGTACTATAGCAGCTGGGCGATTAGCCCCAAGACCACCATCTGCAAAAGCATAAGGCTTGCCGGCAGCATAATCATAATCCATTACAGCTTCCTTATTAACAACTGCTTCAAAATAGGTTGGTGCTGCTGTAGTTGTAAGAAGTACATCCTTTGTTCTAATATGTATGCTATGCTTATCCTCACTATCAAAGATTTTTATGCTATTTTTTCCCCCATTCAAATCAGCAACTGGTATAATAAGACGACACAGACTATCATCCAACCTGTTATCCCCTAAATGTTTTTCTAACATTTTTTCCAAAGGTTCTTGGCTATATTTGTGTTTTATTATTCCCCAATTAAACCAACTTTTAGGAAAGATTTCAGGAGCAGTGTTTTCAAATAAATTCTAAAGCTTCTTTGGCTGAATAACGAGGTTCTGTTGATCCTTCTTCCTTAGGAATTGTTAACAATGCTGCAATTAACCCACCAACACTAGTGCCAGAAATAATATTAAATAATTTAGATATGGGTTGCTGGGTTATTTCTTCTATTTTCTGTAGCACAACTAACTCAGCTATTCCTTTTACTCCTCCACCTGAAAGACAAAGAACTTTATTTTGTTCCGTTTGATTTGTACTCATAATAACCTCCATAACTTAATTTAAAGTTTCTTACTATTAAGTTACTACAAGTTTAATATTATAACAAATAAAATTTATAACAACACATAAAAAATAAACTTAAAATTTTGTTTACAACCTAGTTATTGCAGACAGTCTCCTAAAACATTATTGTTTACTCTTTAACACTCATCTTTATAGACTCCCCACAATACTGTTTTAGGTAGCCATCCAGTATAATTTTTACAACATACTTGGCAATAATCTTTTTTGCATTTTTTAAGTAAGCAACGAACATAATTACTTATTCTTGCAACAATTTTATTTTGATCGTTAGGTACTCTAGTAAGAGATACTAATTCTGGACTTACTACAATCACCGACCTTTTACCGGATAATACACTTAAATGTACCCAACCTCCTTCTCCTTTAATATCACGAATTTGCCTCCATTGTTCATATTCTGCAATAATTTCTATCGGTTCCCCTTTTTTTATAAATACCCATTCTATAGGGGCTTTTATCGTAGGACCAACTCTAGCATTTACCTCGTTAGCCTTTATCGAGGCAAATCTTGGTATAGGCAACCTCTGATTATCTGCTTTTGTTAGTAAAGGTATATTGGTCAAGATAAGTACAATCGAAATATATAGTCCCATATATAATTTTTGCTGTAATAGTAGCAGTAATTTGATTGTCATGAGTAACACACCTAGTATTTCTCTGAATCATTTTCTTCTAATTCATGCAATGCATCATCTTGCTTAGCTGTTACATAATTACCTGACCTAAATTGCCCTTTGATACGATTTATTTCATATTCACTCAAACCAATAGATTTTAGAATAGTTCCACCAAGCTGTAACCCAGTCTCATAATTTTCTGGGATGATTGTGGTTGCTCCAGCATCATAAAATTCTCTAGCATTTTGTAAATTTTTTAATCTTACAATAACCTCAATATCTGGAAAATTACTTGAGATTGTTCGAAGAGATTTTTTGATAGTAACCTTATTATTCATTGTAAGCACTAGAGCTAAAATCCTTTCTGCTCCGACAGCTTTTAGCGTATCAATTTGTGATACATCTCCCCTAAAAACTGGAAATCCATTAGCTGTTTCTTCTTTGACAATTTCGTCATTAACATCTAATGCTATATAATTGATTCCTTCAGCTTCTAGCACTGATGCTACCATCTTACCAACGCTACCAAAACCAGCAATTATTATATGATTTGTTAAATCTCTTGCCCCAAGTTCTATAATTTGTATTGGAGTTTTGCCAAGCTGCTTATCAAGTTTTTCAGCAAATTTCCTACCTAAAATTGCCAGTAGTGGAGTTAGTGCCATGGTACATGTCACCACTAATAAAAGCACATTGGCAGTACTCTCTTCAATAACCCCAGTTTCTTTACCAAGACCAAATAAGATAAAAGCAAACTCTCCGCCTTGTGACAATAATAAGCCGGCGTGCAATGCCACTCCCCGATTGAAACCAAATAAGATACAAAAGGCGGTAATAATTAATGTTTTTACCATGATCAAGGCAACAGTACAAGTTAGGATAGTTGATATTTGAGCATATATTTCTTGTGCGTCAATATTCATACCAACGCTCATAAAAAATAGTCCTAACAACAAACTTTTGAAAGGATATATACTTTCTTCCGCTTGCAATCGAAATTCTGTTTCTGCAACCAAAACACCTGCAACAAAAGCTCCTAAAGGAAGTGATAGACCAAAATATTGTGTTGCCCAAGCAGCTGACAAAACTACCAATAAAGTCATGGAAATTGGCAGCTCACTTATATCACCACTATCCGATGAAATGAACCCAAATAAAGGTCTTAGCAATACCCTACCTGCAACAAATATAGCAAGTAGAGCAATGATAGCCTTAAGCAAAGCTATCCCTAGAGCTGATACTAAAGAAATTTTACTATCGCTAGCAAATAGCGGTACAATAACTAGCAGTGGTACAACTGCGAGGTCTTGTAATAACAAAATGGCTAGGGATATACGCCCGAGTTGAGTCGCCTGGCTACGGCTTTCTTCAATCACTTGCATGACAAGTGCCGTCGAGGATAAAGCAAGACCACCCCCAATAATAATTGCAGCACCACTATTACCGCTAATTAGAGCAACAGCGGCAGCAATTATTATAGCAGTTGTTAATACTTGCAGTGAGCCAAGACCAAATACATACCTCCTCATTACCTTTAATCTTTCAAAAGATAATTCCAAACCTATAGCAAAAAGCAAAAAAACTACTCCTAATTCTCCCAAGAATTTTGTCTGATCATAAGTTACGATCCTGAATCCATTATCACCAATTACCGCTCCGGCAATTAAATATCCCAAAACAGGGCTGAGGTTAAGACGTTTCAGTATTGCTACAACAAATACAGCAGTTCCTATTAAAATTATAATATTGATAAGAATATGTTCTTCCATTTACACCTTTTCTTTAGAAATATTTATACATTATTTTTTAACTACACTAAGTAGTTTTCAGTAAAAAATCTAATATTTTTAATTTATTTTTTTCTCCACATTTCTTCCAACTTAAAATGTTCTCTAGTTTCTGGGTAGAAAATATTAACTAATATATTTCCAGCATCTATTAATACCCATTCAGACTGTGCAAGTCCTTCAATATTAGTATTGACATTAGCTTGATTCTTTAACTCTAAAGATAAATATTCAGCAATTGCTCCAACATTTTTAGTG
>CAJYCY020000121.1:0-11590 GCA_913698135.1 Labidopullus appendiculatus
ATAAAGTAAGTATAACTAAAGAAAATGAATCAAATAATACTTTGATTAGGTTACGAGGAGAATCAATGAGTACCTATCAAGACGGTCTTATTTTTCCATTTCCACTACCTGAATTTGATCTTCAATCTTATTTAAAAACCGCCATGGTAAGATATAATTTTGAAGTAAATTCAGATTTTCCAGTTGCAGCAATAATAGCAAATTTTAATCGTAGCTTAGAAAGATTTGACCCTAGCAATTATATATTAAAATTAAACTATGCTTCAGTTTTAATGAAAATAAAAATTTATCCTTATAGAAATGGATATAAAGTTATTATTTATGCTGAGTTATTTAACATGCAACCTGTAAACTCTGTTATAGATGTAAACAAGAATATATTTGAGTTTGAAAAATATATCAAAAATATTGTAAATTCTTAAAAATTGTGGATAAAATTAGTTGAGCTAACTGGATGTACTGATAATATTGGCTCTTACCCTACGGTAAATCAACTTACCGAAGACTTAATAAAAGATGGTTGGCAAAGCGATGAAGGATGGCAATATTATTATGATCATACTAGACGCATAAGACATTACTTTTCTGATGGTAAATATGCTTGGAAAAATTTAGAATATTGGTGGAGTAATTATCATCAAGACCCTAATGGTAACTATACCGCTTGGCAGCCAAAATGAAACCAATCTGGTTTACTGAATTTGGCTTTCCGTCAGTAGATGGTTGCAGCAATCAGCCTAACGTATTTTACGATCCATCTTCTTGCGAGGAGTGGGCTAACAATTAGCATTAGGTTTTTGTTGACATATTTTTGCACAAGGGTGTCATCCTCGCATAGGTTTCACCCCTGCATAAGTAGGGGTCTAGATTCTGCACCGAAGTGGGAACAACAAATTCACTCGTCCATATATGACATTTCTGTTAGGACAAATACTAATAGGATTAGCTACACTACAAAAACATAATAGGAATCGCTATCAAAAAAATATGCTAAATAATAAAATATTACATAACCGGTTAATATCAAGACGGTCTTTTCTGATAGGTTCAGGAAAATTGACATTATTTTCATTATTGGCTGGAAAAATGTTTTATATGCAGTTATTTGAAAGTGATAAATATCGTACTTTATCTGATAAAAATCGTATAAGTTTTATTCTAGTTCCGCCATTCAGGGGACAAATTTATGATGTTAACGGTAATGTTCTAGCTACCAACCAAACTTGTTTTAGGTTATTACTGGATATGCATGAGGCTAATAATTACAAACAGGAATTAATTCTAGTAGCAAATATCTTGCAACTAACTGAAGAAAAACAAAATTACATTAATCAGAAAATAAAAAAAGCCAATAAACGTGTTCCTTTAATGATATTAGATAATCTTAGCTGGCAACAAATGTCACTCATTGAAGAGCAAAAGTTAAATTTAACTTCTATTTTTGTAGATGTCGGTTATGTAAGATTTTATCATTTTTCAGAAGCCGCTTGTCATGTAATAGGTTATACTGGACAGATTAATGAGCAAGAGAAACAAGAGCTAGAAATCAATAATTTAGAGGATTTTAATATTGGTAAATCTGGTGTAGAAAAATATTATGAAGAAAAGTTACGTGGGAAATTTGGTTATAAGCAGATAGAAGTAAATGCTTTGGGCAAACAAGTCAGAGAAATTACCAATCTTCCAAGCCAACAAGGAGAGGACTTGCATCTAAATATTGATGCAGAGTTACAACAAAGAGTGCAGCCTTATTTAACTAAACAAGGCTGTTCGGCGATAGTTATTGATACAAATAACGGTAATGTTTTAGTGTTGGCTATGTCACCGGTATTTGAAGCCAATAATTTTGTAAAATTGTCTCAAGATTATTGGCAAAGTTTAATTAATGATCCTTACAAGCCGTTGATTAATAAGACCATACAAAGTACTTATCCACCTGGTTCTATTTTCAAAATTATTACAATTTTAGCTGGTTTGGAGAGTGGAATCAAACCGGATAAAACGGTTAATTGTACTGGGGATTCGGTATTAGGTACTAATAGCTTCCGATGCTGGAGTCGTCATGGTCATGGCACAGTGGATATGTATAATTCCATTAAGCATTCTTGTAACTCTTATATGTATGAAATATCTTGCTTAACAGGTCATAAAAAAATATTAGATATGGCAAGAAATTTTGGTTTTGGTACAAAAACTGGTATTGATTTGACTGGAGAAGCCTCAGGTTTCCTTCCTTCAGAAGAATGGAAAATGAAAAAATTTAACTCTAAATGGACAATTGGTGATACTCTTAACTTATCGATAGGGCAGGGATTTTTATCAGCTACTCCAATCCAGTTAGCTAGGTTTGTAACGGCAATTGCTAGTAATGGGAAATTGTATAATCCTAGAGTTGCTAAAGATATAGCTGTATTTGATCAGGTTAACATCAATCAAAAATACTTAGATATTTTAAAAGAAGGCATGTATAAAGCAGTTAATACTGAAGGAGGAACTGCCTATTATAGTAGAATTTTACCAGAAGGACATCAATTAGCTGGTAAAACAGGTACCGCACAAGTGCAAGCAAAAGCTAATATAGATGATGATTTAAGTAGTAAATCAGTTGTTTGGCAAAGGCGTAACCATGCTATATTTGCTGGGTTCGCTCCCTATCAACAACCTCGTTACTCTATTCTAGTCTTTGTCGATCATGGCGGAGGTGGAGGTAGGGCGGCAGCTCCTATAGCTAACAAAATTATGACTATGGTACTTGATAAATATAGCTAACTCGATTATTAGACTTCCTGCATAAGTCTAAAAAAGCCCTCAGGATTTTTAGGAGAAACGAAGCCTGCTACCTTCGCGTCTTATCTTCCAGATGGAGAGGAGAAAAAATTATGCTACGAGACGGGATTAGTATGTGGTACAATGTCTAAAAATTGAATTTTCTTTACTGACTACATGTTATCATTTGTAGCTAAAAAGAGTCAAAATCTAGACAATTAAAATTTTGTTCACCTGTGAAAGCATAAAATGATTATATACTAGCATGGAGAACTTGAAACCAACAATTTTGAGTTTTCTTAAGTCCACTACAGAAGGGTAACAGATGCAACAAAACCTTGCATCCGTCCCTCTAATTAACTTAGCAAGAGGAATACCAGTATGAGCGATAGCAATATTAATAATACTTATTTACGTACAAACTTTGAAATCCCACCTGATCCTCAAGCAAAACCTGAGGCAGGGAAATGTAATAATTATAACTTGAGAAAGAATAATGGTGCTGCTAAATGGATAGTAATGCATTATACGGAGTGTGATTTTGCTGAAACTATCGCATTATTTACCAGGAATACATCAAATGTTTCATCTCATTATGTAATAAATACTGATGGTACCATTTATCGACTTGTACCAGATCAGTATAGGGCTTGGCATGCTGGTAGAGGAAAATTAGAAGCAGATAGTGATCTTGACCCAGCTGATCCAACATTTATGAATTCAAAATTTTGTGGGGTTTATGGATCAGATGATGAAGCAAATAATTTAAAAGAAAATAGTATGCTGAATCCCCATATTGTGACTTCAATACTTGATAATGATATGAACAGCTGGTCTATTGGTATTGAACATATTGCTTCTGGTAAGGAACCTTTTACGGATCAGCAAATAGATGCCAGTATTGAGTTAGTTAAAACATTAGTATCCAAATATGAAATAAATCCAAAATTAATAATAGGTCATAGTGATTGGGCTCCAGGTAGAAAAATAGATCCTGGTATATATTTCCCTTGGGATAGCTTTGCTAAAGCATCTCTCGGACTTTATTCTTTTGTTTCAAGAAAAGAGAACCCTAAAGTTATAATATCTTATAATGATAAAACAAAGCAAGATAGGAATAAGATTGAAGAAGTGCAGAAATTACTTGAGAAATTTGGTTATCCAATTATAAAAGCAGATAACTCAAATCTAGGTCTATTAGATGAAGGCACCATATCAGCTATGTTGGCTTTTAATATTCATTATACGGGAGATATTTTAAATAATATTGCTCTCAGAGAACAATGGGATATATTATGGAACAATTCTAGTAATAAGGATGCCAGAGGGATATTAGCTACTTGGAGTGAAAATAGTGAGAATGTATTAAATGATCTGCTAGGTAATAAGCTAATTTGATTAGTTATACCACCGTCATTGCCAAGAGGCGTGCCGATAAGCAATCCACTATTCATTGGATGTTATTTTTTATACAACTTTGAAATTAAATCTTGACTTCATATATGAAAAACCTATTTTATCAATCCAGGTAGTTTCTGTTAACTATCTTGTTAAACTAAATATTAATCAATATTATTAAATCGGAAACAATTTTTATGAAATATTTCTCGTCTTCTTATCTTCTTACCACATCTCTTGTTCTACTTTATACTACAACCTCAACTTTAGCTAGGGCAGTTTTTACAGGTTCAACTTTAGCTAAGGTAGTCTTTACAGGTTCAACTTTAGCTAAGGTAGTCTTTACAGGAAAAAATACTGGTATAGAAAAAGCTAATGATAGTACTTCCGAGCTAGATGCATCATCATCCCTACTGTCTACTTATCAATATCATAACGATCCAGCATTGGTAAAAATAATTAAAGAAGCTACTGAAAAACCTACATACGATGACCCTGTAGGTAATTCTGATGTAGCTCTTCATAATAGAAGTAAGCGTGCTGCGGATGAGAGAGAAGAAGTAAACCTTACTTTGCCAAATGGTAGCTGTGTGAGTGTTAGAAAGGGACCAGTGTACACTCCTCCGCACTGGCTATTTTCTCCAGAGCGAACCAACTTATATGCCAAGTGTTTAGTGGATGAACCCTGCCAAGATCAGAAATTTACTTCAAGCGAAGAAGGAGAGCTAATTACTTGGGGAGATTCTTTACGAGAGCTAAGAGTAGTAAGCTCTACGGAACCGTAAACAGCACAGATAGTTTTTACATATCAGAAACGTTATGAGAGTGGTGAAAGAGACACTTATGTTAAGAAGTACGAATGTGGTTTACCATCTTCATCGCATTATGAACATTTTAAGGAATGCAAAAGTTTGAAGTCTAAAGGTAAATATGAGGAAGCTCTAGTAGAATGCACTAAGTCTCTTGAAGCACATCCAAATTTTGCACCAGCCAGGGAATTGTTGGATGAGCTGAACACAATACTAGAATCAGTAGTTACTACCATTGAACCATCTTCTTCTACCTCTTTTATTGAGGAAAACTCTACTATTATAACGGAAGAAACAATTACTCCTGTAGACCCTTCTAATGCTGCATTTAAGGGCATTGTCACTCCTACAGCAACGCCACAGGAACAAACTACTATAGGTCAAGAAGGAAAAGTAATGGGTGGTCCAGTATACGGAGGGATTGTAGTTATTGCTGCAGTAGCAGCTGCTGCTACTGCTTGTGCTTGTAAGAAAGTTAAGGATATTATTAATTATAAACGTTGTAATGGCGTGCAAAAAGCAATAGTCGTAGCAGAAGATATCCTGTCTGATACCAGTGAGATTATGTTATCCCTACTACCTGGGACAAACTTCGTACAAAACGTATCTACAATAGTTGAGAGTGCTGTAGATATGGCAGAAGATGTAGTTTCAACGATAGGAAATGGAAGTGAAGCAATAGCGTAGCTGTATAAGTTACCAAAAAAACAGTGAGCGTTCACGAAAAAAAAGTTAAAGTACAAGACGTCATTGCGAGAAGGCTTATTACAACCCCTCGTCATTGCTAGGGGGCGTAAGCCGACGAAGCAATCCAGAAAACGATCAAAAATGGATTGCTTCGACTATTACATGGTCTCACTAATAGCGTATGATATATTTAAGTTAATTCTTCTATTAATGCTATGGTACTAGCCCTTAGGTCTAGATCATAATCTATAGTATTATTTATTATTCGCTTAATATTGGCAAATTTTGTTACCAAACAATTAGGTGAGTTAGAGGATAATTGATTAAATATTTTATTCTCTAATTCATTGAATTCAATATTGATATTGAGCGATTTCTTAGTAATCCTATTAACTAGATATAGCATACTATAAGCAAAATCTCCCCATAATTCTTTGTTTTTACTAGTAAACTCTTCGATAATATTTAACCTCACTTTAGGGTCTGAACAATTAGCAATATATGTAATGAATTTAACATATATTTCACTCCCCACTAAGCGATTTTGTGATTTTATATTAATTTTAGCACATCTAGATCTTATAGTGCTGATTATACCAGCAGCTCTTGAGGTAATTAAGAAAATAAAACTATCCTTTGGGGTATCTTCTAAAAGTTTAAGGCAAGAATTTGCCGCATTAAGATTCATTAGATCGGCTTGATAAATAACAGCCACTCTATATTTAGATATTGACGATGTTTTATAAAAAAATTGCTGTAAATCTCTAATTTGGTCAACAGATATATCTTTGACATTAGTGGCACCAGAATTATCCCTTGCTACTAACCGATAATCTGGATGATTCTTTAATTGAATTTTATCTTTAAATAAACTGGTTTCTATAAATATTAGTAAATTCTCTAAAGCTTTTGCTGTATCATCCACGTCAATCAGCCAACTATTATAAAGCCTGCCTTGTTTAAATCTATCTTCAAGATATTCTTTAATCATTCTATTTAACTCCACTTGTCAATGGTTCATCCTCATTGTTGCATGCTTTTTCACTCATCAGACACTGCTTCTTAAATTCCCTGATTTCAGTAAGTAACATTTCGATATGTATTTTTATCTCTTCTGAAAAAAATAATCCATGTAATATTTTATCTTCTTTCTTACCATTTATATGAATAAGCTTTTTTAATTCTTGTTATACTCTTCTGCTTTGAAGAATTGGCTCCGTAAAACTTCGGGGTATTCGCGTACTCACGTACTTCATGTACGTTCCGCTCGCTTACCCCTTGTTTTACGTTCCAATTCTCCAAATCATTTGAGTATATAGTAGTTTTACTTCTTCTATATCCTTGGTAAAAATGTTGGGAAAGTCCTTGCTACTCTTGGCAATATGTTCACTGTTAACCCAAATATTGTAAAGCCACTTAATAGAAATCATGATTAATATTATTTCCATAATGAGCATGCCAACTACTAAGATCATTAATAACTGTATTCTATTATCCATATTAGTTAACCATAAGACTACAAAAAAATAATGAAGTTTGACTAGTGGAGAAAATTTGTGTATGATCATAGTTACACCTCGATAATGGTTGTAATTTAATAGCAATGCTATTGGATTAATTTCACTAGTAAGTACTTTTTGTCTGTAAAACTTTTGAGTACTTACTAGTTTATAACCTAAATGTAACATTCAGGTTTTAGCTTTATTAATAAGCTAAACGCTTGAGTGTTACACTGGCTTTTTTAGTTTGAGATTTATATTAACCCGATTAGCATTACGCGTCATTGCGAGACCATGTAGTGGTCGCGGCAATCCATTTTAATCGTTTTTTTGGATTGCTTCGACCATTACATGGTCTCGCAATGACGTATGCATTATAACTCGTCATTTTGAGGAAGGCTTAAGCCAACGAATCAATCCAATGAATAGTGGATTGCCACGCTCACGTAAGTCGCTCGCAATGACGTCAAGACTAAATGCTAATCGGATAGCTAAACCAAAATATGTATTTTTGGTTAAAAAATTAGTTAGTAGTTACTGAACTATTTTTTTTGGTCTCATCCTATTCTAAGAGTCTAATATAATTATTTGGTGGTGTCAAGAAAAATATTCGTGTTCCATGAATATTTTTATTACAAAGTGTAATTATATTTTACCCATGCCTCTTGTTTATAAAATACAAAAATTTTTAAAAAGAAAATTCGACAAATTAAACTTAAAAAGAAAGGATTTTGTACAAAAAACCAATATTTCTTATGCTACTATTTGCAAAATTATGAATTTATCTCAGCCTAATCCAGAAATAGGCACTATACTCAAAATAGCGAATTATTTTAAGTGTTCTATGGATGAAGTTGTAGGAAGAAATAAATATGTTACGCAAGACGAATTTATTGATATTTCTTTAAGTAATATTACTTCTAATTTAAGAAGTTTTATTAATAAAAAGCTACAAGAGCAGAATTTAAATCCATATAAATTAGGTAGATATATTGGATTTAGTGAAAATCCAATTCAAGATTTTATAAAAGAGAACAGTACTCAAGAGAAACTTAGTAGCCCAATCACCGTAGCCCTAGCAGACTATTTTCAAATATCACTAGATGAAATGGTTGGCAGAATTAAGCCTAATACTTTTTGTAATGATAAATCTTCTCAACAAAACTCCAATTGTGATGTTGAACCAAGGTAATGATATACTAAAAACCTAAGGCGTCATTATAAATTAACAAGATTTAAGGTGGCATAATTACCTTTGTACCCAGCTACTCCTTTCATAACAGAACTTATCACCTGTAAGATTAATGCCTCTATGGGTAATGGCAATCTACAAATCAGGGAATAAAAAAATAAAATATCGCAAAAATAATGAAAACAGCTATTAGTGGAGCATAAAAATCTGCTATATTTATAGATATAACCATTTGTAAAAAATAAATATAGAGTTAGATTTATGTCAAATATTAGTCCTAGGGTTGATATTGCTTTTAAAAAAATCTTCGGAGTTGAAGAGAATAAGGATTTGCTTATTTCGCTGATCAATTCAATTGTATCTAGAGAAGACCAAGTAACAGAAGTACAACTTCTCAATCCATATAATCCCAAAAATTTCAAGAGCGATAAATTGTCAATTTTAGATATTAAAGCTCAAGGAAAAGATGACAAAAGATTTAATATCGAAATGCAAATTACTGATGCGGATGATTATGACAAAAGAGCTCTGTATTATTGGGCAAAGTTATATACTGAGCAATTAAAGAATGCAGAGGATTATGCTACTTTATCGAAAGCCATTGGTATTCATATATTAAACTTTACCTCTATTTTACATGAAAATAAATATCATAATGTGTTTCATATAGTAGAAAAAGATAGTGGCTTGTTATATTTCAAAGATTTAGAATTGCATACTATTGAGCTAAATAAGTTTACTAATAATCCGAAGGAACAGCTGACGGACATAGTAAAAAAGGTAAAAACCTCTCTTGATAGATGGAGTACTTTTTTAACGAGACATGATTTGCTGAACAAAGATAATTTACCTAAAGAGTTAAATGATGCTAGCCTAAAAAAAGCCCTGACAGTTTTGGATGTGATGAATTTCACTAAAGAAGAACGTGATTCATATGAAGAACACCTGAAATGGCTACGTATTGAAGCTAACACTCTCAAGAAAGCACGGAGGGAAGGTAGAGAAGAGGGTAGAGTAGAAGGTATCCAAATTGGTGAAGCTAGGGGAGAAGCTAAATTAATAAAAATGATGATAGAAAATGGCAATTCTATTGAGGAAATAGCAAAAATAACCAAACTATCTGTTGCTAAGATCACTGAACTACTGAAAGCCCTAAATGGCGGATTATTAGATAAGTTATGATTACTAATTAAATAAATATGAGTTAGCCTTCAAAAAAATCTTTGATGTAGACAGTCTCCTAGGAGTTATGGAGCGAAGCCTACATGTAGTAACAACTTCACCAATTTCTCATCAATTGACTATGATATACGGAAAAGCTATACTTTGCAGTAATTGATAAAAGAAGAGGAACCATCTTGGATAAAACTATTTTTTGGGTTATTGTTGTTGGCACTATTATAGTAACTTTGACTCTGATCTCTAATATATTGATGCCATTTTTTATAGCTGGGATAATATCATATATATTACAGCCTATAATCGATGATCTGTCGTTACGATATAAATTATCTAGAACTATAGTAGTTTCAGTAATTTCCTTTCTATTTTTTAGCATTTTTGCTATAGTAATGGTAGTGTTGCTGCCTATCATATATCAACAAACAACTTTGCTAATTAGTAAAATTCCAGCTTATAAAGATTATTTACAAACTGAATTAATACCTGTTATTACGGCAAAATTTTATTCAATAGATCCAGATATTGCTGATAATATAAAAAATTCTATTAGTAACTTTGTTAATGGTATATTTTTGTTGATCACAGGGCTTGCTAATAATATTTGGCATGTTACTATGGTAACAATCAATTTATTTGTGTTGATTTTATTAATACCACTTATATTATTTTATTTTTTACGAGATTGGTTAACAATGTCAGAGAATATAAACCTTTTACTACCTTTGAAAGGTAAAAAGAAAATTCTAAAAATATTATCAGCCATTAATACTTCCTTGTCTGCTTATATAAGGGGACAGCTAAATGTTTGTTTATTATTATCAATCTATTACGGAGTTTCTTTGTCGATTCTTGGTGTAGATTTAGGATTATTGTTAGGGGTTTTGTCTGGTTTTTCAATAATTATACCATTTGTTGGCATCTTAATATCCTTTTCTCTTACCATGATTGTTAGTTATTTTGCTTTTGGTATGGTCAGTACATTATTTTATATAATCATTATTTATTTGGTTGGCACAATAGTGGAAGGATATATTTTATCACCGAAAATTATAGGTGATAAGATCGGTCTACATCCTCTTTGGATAATATTTGCAGTTCTTGCATTAGGTAATATATTTGGTTTCTTGGGTATATTATTTGCTATACCAATTGCCAGTATAGTAAAAGTTTTGTTTTTAGCTGCTATCGATTTTTATAAATCTAGTAAGTTTTATAAGACTTAAAGATGAGAGATTCCCAACAATATGTATTACCATTATTTGGTAATGATCGATATGTTCTAGATAATTTTATTAATTCACCTTCTAATCAAATCGCATACAATTCAATAAAAAACTGGTCGAGAATTTGGGGCAGTAAACCCTATGAGTTTACAATTTTGCTTTATGGACCTCCTTCCTCTGGTAAAACATATCTTAGTAAAATATGGCAAAATTTGTCAAATGCATTTTTTATAAAAAAAGATTCAGATATACTTAGTGCAGAGCATGTTATGAAGTATAATGCTTTTATTATGGAAGATATAGAATTTTGGCAGGAAAGAAATATCCTCCATTGTTTTAATTTAATAAGTGAGTGTCGTAAATATTTGTTGATGACAACAGGAAGTTTAGCTAATAATTTTGCATTACAGGATTTATCATCAAGAATCAATTCTGTTCTGAGATTAGAAATAAATCAGCCAGATGATGAATTGATGAGTAAATTAATTTTTAAATATTTTTCCGATCAGTCGGTTAAAGTATCTGACTGTGTAATTGAATATTTATTAATTAATTTACCACGACAATTTGATCAAATAATCAAATTATTGGATGTAATAACGCACTATGCATTAGTTCGTAAGCAAGCTGTTACCATCTCTCTTATCAAACATGCACTTAAATAGGAAAATTGTATAGTTTTGATTATGTGGTAAAAATGTTATAAAAATTAGTTGATTTCTTTTATATTAGCTATTAACCTATAATTTCAATAATTAGTTTTAGGAAAAATTGATGTCTATAGATGTTCTTGTGGTTGATGATGAAGCAGATATTAGAGATTTAGTCTCAGAT
>CAJYCY020000122.1:0-28871 GCA_913698135.1 Labidopullus appendiculatus
TAGTTGCCCAAAATACCAATAATATCGTTTTTCCTTCAAAATTATCAAGAGAAAATTTTTCACCTTTATCATCGAAAAAAAATACTGTATCCGGAACGGGAGATGAATCAAGCATTTTTACGCCTGACCTGCTATAATCTAATGCAAAACTATTAGTGATGCACAATAAGTATGCTACAATCAAAAAAAACAGTTTACTATATTTTTTAATATACCTATAAACAATAGAATTATTGCCAACTAATTTATTAATTATCATGAAAAACAATATTTTTTTACCTCTAATATTATTAAGCTGCTTAATTTTAACTTCTTGTGGACTAAAAAAGCCATTAGAAAATCCACCATCAGAAAATCCCATTGTAGAAGATTGTTGCGGATGTAAATAATCCAACCGTTAATATCTTTTGAATGTTCGTCCTGGCATCACAACCTTAAACTCATAAGTTTTGATGCCACTATGAACACTAGTCAGAACATGGCTAACTTCTCCGCAATTATCTAAATCAACCATTGAGTTAGATAAATATAACTTAGTCTGTAATTGCCCAAGCTCCAAATGCTCAACTCTAATGTTTACATTAGCAGTTTCACGACCAATTTTACTAGGGTATATAGTAACAAAATAGAACTCTCCTTTATTATTGGTAGTAGCCGTACCAGACCCGGTAAAACTTGATTTACTTACGAGATTTAGCATTTTTTTATTGATACGAGTACGAAGTGTTATATAGGGATATTTTCCATCACTTCCAACCTGCCATAAATATATTTTTGCATCTGATACTGGAACGCAATGCTGGTCTAACAATATACCCTTCACTATAATTTTTGTACCACGATAGACCGATTGTTGACCTGTGCTTCTAAGTAAGTTATTGGATAATTGAAACTCTAGCGGTTCATAATCATTTATTGTACTCTTAGTAATCTTACAGCAATTAAGCCTATTAGGATAATAGTTAGGTTCACTTGCTATAGCAATAGTAGAACACAAACAGATTAGAAATAATAACTTTTTCATTTTTTACCACTTATGTTTAATTAGTTATCACAGACAGCCTTCTAGGCAACACAACTGTCAAAAGTTAGAAAATGAAGTAGTTTTAGAACTCATAGTGACTAGAAATGAATTGCCACGACCTACTTGCGTGACTCGCAATGACGTTTGGGATAGTAAGACCCTGTTTGTCTTTACCACAAAGTGGCTCCACGGCATAATGCCAACCAGGTTAGCTCTACAAATCACCACAACATTGCTGGAGCAATAATTTTTTTCTTCATTTCCTCGTCATCATAATAGAAAACTTTTTTTAAAATTACTGGTTGTTCTTTGTCCATTAAAATAATTTGAGAATCTACTGGCAAATTCATGACTTGCTCCCAGGATAGCAGTTCTGTATTTTTCTCCCGATCTTGACATATTTCAGATATAAGATTCGCTGTTTTATAATCTTTAGCCCCGAATGCTATTTTAAACGTACAGTCTGATATAATATTTTCAGTTTCATTTTCACCATAAACTTCCTCTATTTTGTCAATATTTGACGATATCAAGAATAGTTTAATTTTGTAACCACGAAAATAAGGCAAACATGATGTAAACATTTCCAATTTGCCAACTGAATAAAACTCATCCATCAATAAGCATACTCCTCCGTTCTTCTCAGTATGACCAAGATTTTGGGCGATATTTATCAACCTATCTGCTATATGGTTGTAGAATAATTGCAATACTGGTTGCAGCCTCTTAATGTCTGCAGGGTTTACTCCGACATAAAGAGTCATTTTGCTTACTTTTAAATCGGCAATATCGAAGTCTGATTTTGAAGTAGCATAATCAATGAATGGGTTAGTCCATGGATATAGATAATGACTTAGCTCCTTGATTATAGCATTTTGTTCTTTACTAGTTTTGTTCAAAAAAGACGAGATTATTTCAAAACCATGCTCATGAATTGTACCTTTTGCCTTATCAATTCCATCTGATAGTTCTTGAGCTAAATTCCTTTGTAACATTCTTGCTATTTCACCTAACGATCTTGTTTTGGTAGTATCGTTGCAAAGATATAGAACCAATCCAGTAAATAAGCTTTTGCTACTAGCATTATCTTTGATCAATAAATCAGCAATCTTTTGAATGTCATTGATTATTTCTCTGGAATCCGAATTAATATAATCCAGCGGATTATATCTATGAGTTTTGTTTTTACCCGAGAGCGGATTGAAGACAAAAATCTTGTGTCCAATTGATGCTCTGTATCCACTTGTAAGTTGGTAATTCTCGAGATTTATATCATGAACAACACATGACTCGGAATAAGTTAACAAAGCAGGAAGGACAAAACATACCCCCTTACCAGAGCCATGTGGTGCTAGTAATAAAATATGTTGATAACCTTCGGCATATAGAGGTTTGCCATTTTCATGGTTACCTAAAAATATTGCATTTTCAGAGAACATTTTGTAAACCGGAATTAAAGATTGCAAGTAAGTAAAAATATCATACGAATTTTATTCGTCCACCCAAATATTTTAGGATATAAACTCGGCGGACAAAAAGCAATCATAATCATTTTAAAAAGTATCTTTTTAGAAAAGCTGTACTATAACTTGGACTTACGCTTATGATTTTTCCCTAAACTTACTAGAGTCCGGCAATCCCTTAAACTTTGCCAAGAAATTATAAATCATTGTTAGTAATTATAAATCATTGTTAGTAATTATGAGGTCAAATAAAGTATCACCGACAACTTATATGCAACAATACGGTTGGATGAAAAGAATCAAAAAATAGATAGTTGCAAATCTTGTACTTAACTACATGGGAAATTATAGGTAACTCTTAATTCTCCTGTTAATACTAATTCTAGTAACAGCATAATTGTTTCCAATTTTATCATATGCCCTATATTGTGTATTTATATAAGGTTGAGGTGAAGAACCAATTTGTTTAAATAACAAATCTGGAGTACAGTTTTTACAAGTGTTACTACATCTAGTCAGTAACGCTGATAATAATGACAGCAAAAGAAACTGGTTTATTGACTTCATGACAATACAATGTAATTTATTGTTTTATGTAAAATATTTTATTAGGAAAGGCTATCACAATTAATTTAGTTCCATAATAAGAATTGCCGTTAAAGAACACAGGGCTATCTTTACATCATGTTGTTCCTATGATACACTGACAGCAAATTGTCTAAAACAAACAACAAATGGTTATAAAAATATATAATTTATGAAAGAACATTTTAAAAGAACAATTATTGGGATAATGTCAAGCTTACTATTTTTCCCAATTTCAGTAATTGCCAGAGATTCAAACTATCCAAAAAGCGAACAAGAAAGACAGATGGAGGAAATGGGGTCGATAGTTGGCGGAAAAGGTTTGATATTTAGACCGGGCAGAATCAAGAATGAATCTACAAAAACAGAGATAGGTAACATCAATAAATATTTATGGCAAGCTTCTATAGAAACCTTAAATTTTGTACCTCTTGCTTCAAGTGATTCAATCGGTGGAGTTATTATTACTGAATGGTATAGTCCAAAAGGCAAAACAGATTTTCGATTTAAAATAAATATTTTTATAAAGGATAACGTTATTAGTCCGGATGCAATTCAAGTAAGAATATTTGAACAAACACTTAAAAATGGTCAATGGCTAGATAATCATACTACTCCAGATTTAGCTAATAGCATAGAAGGTAAAATTTTACGAAAAGCTAGGGAAATATATATTAGTGTAGGGAGAACATAATGTTATAGTATACTTACATACTAATAACTAACGTGCAAATTATGAAAAATATTGAGAAAAAATGGCAAGAAATTTGGCTTGAAGAAAAAGCTTTTGCCGCAAAAGACAACAGCGATAAGCCTAAATATTACGTACTTGAAATGTTACCTTATCCTTCTGGGAAAATTCATGTTGGACATTTACGTAACTATTCTATTGGAGATTGCATCGCTCGTTTTATGAAATCACGAGGCTATAACGTATTGCATCCCATGGGTTGGGATGCTTTCGGTTTGCCAGCAGAAAATGCTGCTATTAATAATAACTCTAATCCTAAAGACTGGACTTATTCAAATATCGCAACTATGCGAGATCAGCTAAAATCAATTGGCTTTTCATATGATTGGTCGAGAGAAATAACAACTTGTGATCCAGATTATTATAAGCATGAACAAAAATTCTTTTTAGAACTTTATAATAGAGGTTTAGCCTATCAAAAAGAATCTTTAGTAAATTGGGATCCTGTTGATAATACTGTTTTAGCTAATGAACAAGTAGTAGATGGTCGTGGATGGCGTTCAGGTGCTTTAGTTGAAAAAAAATATTTAAAACAATGGTTTTTAAAAATTACTAATTACGCTGAAGAGCTATTAAGTGAAATTTCGAAACTGGAATTTTGGCCTGATTCTGTTAAATCTATGCAGGAAAAATGGATAGGTAAATTGGAAGGAGCAAATTTTACTTTTAAAATTAAAGATCATCAAGCTAGTATAGAAGTGTTTTCTACTCGACCAGAAACTATTTTCGGGGCAAGTTTTGTTGCAATAGCCTATAATCACCCAATAGTTGGGCAATTAGTCGATAAAAATAACGATATGGTGTTGTTTATTGAAAAATGTTCACAATTACACACTAATGCTGCAGTAGATAAAGCTGAAAAAGAAGGGGTGTATACTAACCTTTTTGCCATTCACCCATTTGATTCGACAATTATTATTCCTGTCATAATAACAAATTTTGTACTAATGGATTATGGTACTGGGGCGGTTTTTGGATGTCCAGCTCATGATGAAAGAGATCATGCATTAGCAAAAAAAATGGGCTTGCCAATAAAGCAGGTAGTAATTAATAGGTTTCCTGCAAAAGTCGCTTATGCTGAGGGATTTGAAGGAGACTCGGAACGCAGAACCGCAGCGTACTCTAGTGTACGTGAGGATTCGAGTACCGAATCGACATACAAATCACCAGCAGAAGTAGAGTTTTGCAGGAAGCCTAAGGATGTTCAAATGGACGTATACTCGGAACCTTACACGGGTGATGGTATGATGATCAACTCAGACTTTTTGAATGATCTTGCTGTTCAGGATGCTAAACAAAAATCTATAGAAGAATTTGAAAAACGTGGTTTAGGAAAACGTACTATTAACTACCGTCTGAAGGATTGGGGAGTGTCTAGACAAAGATATTGGGGCTGTCCTATCCCAATAATATATTGCTCAGTTTGCGGAACTGTGCCAGTAGCTGAAAAAGACTTGCCAATAACTCTGCCAAGCGATGTTACATTTTATGGAAATGGCAACCCTCTTGATTCGCACCCTACTTGGAAAGGTACTAATTGCCCAAAATGTCAAAAACAAGCTATTCGAGAGACTGATACGTTAGATACATTCTTTGAATCTTCTTGGTATTTCATCCGTTATTGTAACGTGGCAGCAAAAGATATAACAGACAAGCAAGTATGTGATTATTGGTTACCTGTTGATCAGTATATTGGTGGAATTGAACATGCAGTAATGCATCTTCTTTATGCCAGGTTTTTTACCAAAGTAATGAACGAACAAGATTATCTTAGTATTCGTGAACCTTTTAATAATTTGCTAACTCAGGGTATGGTTCTACATGCTACTTATAAAGATGCTAATAATAATTGGCTTTACCCAGATGAGGTAATAAAACAGTCTGATAAGTGGATTAATAAAAGTACTGGAGAAGAAGTAGTTCAAGGACGAATAGAAAAAATGAGTAAATCCAAAAAGAATCTTGTGGATTTAGAATCAATATTGACCAACCATAGTGCTGATGCTGTTAGGCTATTTGCCCTCTCCGATAGTCCGCCAGAGAAAGATTTTGAATGGTCGGCAAATGGTCTTGAAGGCTGTTCTCGTTTTATTAGTAAGCTAGAAAATATGGCAGAAATACTAATTAATAGTGAAATAACGGAAGGTTCTAGTAATAAATCAAATAAATTAACAAAGCTTACCCATTATACTATTAAACATGTTACCGAAGAATTAAAGGATTTTAAGCTAAATAAAGCCATAGCAAGAATGCGGGAACTATTTAATGCTTTGTCAGATGAAATATCTAAGGGCAAGGAAAGCAATATTGATAGTAGACCTCTTGCAAAACTCGCTTATGCTGAGGAATTTGAAGGAGACGCGGAACGCAGAACCGCAGCGTACTCAAATGTACGTGAGGATTCGAGTACCGCATCGACGTCCAAATTACCAGCAGAAGTAGAGTTTTGCAGGAGGTCTAGTGTTAAAGAGGGGTTTAGAGTCTTGATTATGTTACTTAACCCATTTATTCCACATATTACAGAGGAAATTTGGCAAAAATTAGGTAATAAGGAAAGGTTATATCAAACTTCCTGGCCTTCTTTCGATGAATCATTGCTGGAGCTAGAATCTTATACCATGGCTATCCAAGTTAATGGCAAACTGAGAGCTACACAAGAATTTGCCAACGTAACGAGCAATATTGAGATTCAGGATATGGTAATGCAATTACCCGAGATACAAAAACATTTAAGCGGCAAAGAGCCTAAGAAAATTATCATAATCCCCTCGAAAATAGTAAATATCGTGGTGTGAATAAAAAATAACTATTGAATGAAAGACAATGTCAATAAAAGATGCTACAGTTAAAACAGCAAAGCAAAAAAAATATGCGTCAAATATTACTCTTGTTTCATTATTTGCTGGGGCAGGTGGTATAGATATTGGTTTTGAAAAAGCTGGGTTTAAGACAATTTGGGCAAACGAATATGATAAAACAATTGCTCCTTCTTATCAAAACTACTTTCCTGAATCAAAATTTGACGGGCGTTCTATTTTGGATATTCCAGATGAAGATATTCCAGTCGATGCAATAGGTGTTATTGGTGGTCCGCCATGTCAATCGTGGTCAGAAGCTGGGGCTAGGCGTGGGTTTGACGATCTAAGGGGGCAATTATTTCACGAATATATCCGGGTTATTAGACATGTGCAGCCAAAGTTTTGTGTTGCAGAAAATGTTCATGGAATAATTCATTCAAGAAATATTGAATCCTTTATGAATATCATAGATATGTTCAAAAAAGAAGACTATGAGGTTAGTTGGAAGTTGTTAAAAGCAAGTGATTATGGCGTAGCCCAAGATCGTGAACGTGTTTTTATAGTTGGCTATCACAAATCTTTGAACAAAAAATTTGAGTTTCCTAAACCTTTGGGAACCAAAATTACTTTAAAACAGGTAATAGGTGATCTAGCTAATCTAAAAGTTGGAACAACCAAAAAAGTTAAGAATCATGAGCTAATTGATTCGGGCTATTCTCCAATTTTTATGTCAAGAAATCGAGTACGAGGCTGGGATGAACAATCATTTACTATTTTGGCAACAGATAGGCATATTCCATTTCACCCACAAGCTCCTAAAATGATAAAAATTGATGGACAAGAATTAAGAAAATTTGCTCCTGGTTATGAAAATAAATATCGAAGATTAACCGTTCGAGAATGTGCCAGAATTCAGACGTTTCCAGATGATTATGAGTTTATTTATACCAATATCAGAAACGGCTATAAAATGATTGGCAATGCTGTACCAGTAAATTTGGCATACTGGGTAGCCAAAACAATTAGAGAAGATTTGGAGGGCTAATGGCTACACAAACAAACAATGGCAGAGCTTTCGAGTGGGCGGTAGGCTTAGTACTTAAATTACAAACAAATATGTCAATTGAAGAAAATGTTTACTCAGAAATTAATGAAAAAGCATTCTATAAAATAGCAGATAAGGAAAAATCTAATTTACTAAATGCAGCTACTATTGCCATTGAGCATATTTTGTTGAAAGAAAAGACCTTCTTTGAATCTGGTAATGATGGATTAATTTCATTTAATAGTGATATTGCAGGTAAGCAGGGTGATGTACGTGATGTATTGATAACAATAAATGGCAAAACATTCGGCATATCTTGTAAAAATAATCACAAAGCCTTAAAACACCCAAGATTATCAAGAACAGCTAACTTTATTAAAGAATGGGGTATTGATGATTCGGGTTGTAGTGATGAATATTGGATCACTGTCACAGCAATCTTTGATGAGTTAACTAAAATTAAAAATGATTCTAATGGAACTGCGTTATGGAGGGATGTTATTGATAAACCATCTCGCTTTTATTGGCCAATATTGGATGCATGGAGCGATGAAATAAGTAGGGTGTGTGCCATCAGCGAGACAAAAGAAATTGAACTTTGTAAAACAATTATATCTTTTATCATGGGACGTTTTGATTTTTACAAAATTATTAGAGAAGGAAAAAAACGGATTATTGTGCAAGGGTTTAATTTGAATAATACCTTATCTACCAAGCGTACAAAGTATCCAACATGTATTAATACAATAAACAATAAGAATGGTGGTCAATATTCAAAAACTATCGTATTTAACCGTGGTTATAGCATTAACTTTAGAATCCACAATGCAGAAAGCAAAGTAATTCCATCTCTTAAATTTGATATAACTGCTATTGGTTTGCCAGCAAATGAGATTTATCAGCAAACCTTTGATTTATAAGTGGAAGTTGGGGTTTGATTTCAGCAGTACTTGGCAATATGACTAATTGTAAGAATTTTAATGAAAAATTTTGGTGGGATAAGGATTTTAGCTTTTCAACATATTTAGCAGAAATAAATGGAAAACCGCAGAAATTCGAGATTAAAGATTCAGAGGGCAAAAAAGTCCTTGAAACTAGGAAACCTAAAATTATTAAAGAAAATAACCCACCGTCTAGTCACAATGAAGCTTTAGAACGTTGGGAAGAAGCTAAAGAAAATTTTGAAAAAACATTAAAAGCAAGTCGAGATGAACTCTCTAAATTACAAGAAACAAGAAATTTAGTTGAAAAGTTAGAAAATTTAGAAAAAAAGTTAGGAAAGGTAGAGGATATAGAAGATTTTTTATTAAAACATGATAAATTAAAACCACATATTATTTGGTGTATTCTAAATACTCCTTCATTTCGTGCCTGGAGAGAAGAAAGGAAAAAGATAAGGCAAAAGGTTGTTGATCTTAATTATAAAAAGAAAGAGATTGTAACATCCTCTAAAGAATTTGAAAATCATTTGATTGATAGTAGTTTATTTGCAAAATCCCCTGAAGAAATGCACCTAGTTTCCCCATGGTGTAACGAACAGACACAATTATTACGCGATGAGGTGTTTATTTCCGCTATAAAACTACATAAAGCATTTATAGGTGCAGCAGCCAAACCTTTACATCATAACCTTGGAGCTATGATGGGTCAATCATTTATTTTGTATAAGTTCTATTTTTTACACTCCAATAAATCATATTTAAAATCACCACAAAGTATTTCAAATTGATTCAAAGCTAATGACCAATCTATTTATGGGCATGGTTCATTTTTTAGCTGCATTTTGCAGAGCTAAAAATATTATTTCCTAAACTTATCTTTTCCAACTGAACTTTGAACAAAAACAATTCTTAAAGGACAGCAATTAGCTGAAGTAGGACCAAGTTTTGCTATATTATAAATTTCTTTCAATAAAATTTTATCAACTGGCTTATCCAAAAATTTATAGCACGTTCTATCTGAAAATACTTCTTTAACATTTCTTATTAATACCACTTAATTTTCTGGTATTTCTTTTTGCAAAGTATCAGTATTATTACTTTCTAAAGGTTCATCAGCGTTTACCTTACTATCTTCTAGTTTAAACTCAAGCAGATTAATTGAACCTATACGTATGCCATTATCAGAAAACTCAATATCAAATTTTACCTTTTCATAAGTTGCTACTTCACTATCATCTGTCTTAACCACTTCAGATACAGAAGAATTAGCAACTTTCTCAATTATAGCCTTGATCATTTTTTTAGGTAATAACAAATTATTAGGTATCAATTTATCGATGATATCATGATGATTAGTTAATTCAAAAGATAATTTACCTTTTGGTAAGTTACTCTCAAAAAATTGCAAAAAACCTATTAAAGCTATTTGGGCATTATCATCACAAGAGAAAGCTAATCGGTCAATATTTAAATTTTTGATATAATTGATATCTTTACCTTGATCAGTAGCAATATTTATTAGGGTGGCTAAATCAAGCTGAGCTGTTTTGAAATTCAAAAAATCTTCCTCGGCAGCGTATGACAAACGCAATTGTAAAGCTATATCTTCGCCATCCTGAGATTTTGCTTTATTGATTAAGAAAACCAAGTCACTAATATTAAAAATTTCCTTATCTTCCTGAATAATTGATAATAATTTATTGTTAACTTGCAAAAGCTTCGCGATAGATTTTAGATTATCTCCACTAGACAATCTATATATAGGTTTATTAAATTTAACTAGTGCGGCAATATCTTCCTTCGATTGAACACTATATTCAATTAACTTACCACCAAAATTTTCTTGTTGTTTTATTGTTTGTCCTAAAATCAAGTTAGCTTTTTTAAAACTAAAATCGAATAAAAATATCATTTTTTCAGCAGATATTTCTTTAGAATTAATATGATCAATAAATTTTATTTTTGGCTCAACTAAACTAATCTGCAAGCGGGAAGGGAAACCAGAAACTTTGACTTGGCTATAAGATATCTTAATATTATCTGTCTCTGAATTATTTATAGTACTTACCACATTACTTTTGATAGTATAAGCAACGGCAAACCATATTATGGTGTAAGTTAAACAAATAAAAAGTAAAATTTTACGTATCACTTTATTATACTCAATTATAAATTAATATTACGGGTAGCAGATGGTAAGCGAACCCTTATACCGTCAAGATATTCAGTAACAATAATCTGACAACCAAGTCTTGAAGTATGAGTAAGACCAAATGCTAAGTCAAGCATATCTTCTTCTGCCTCGGAAGGACTTTTTAATTTGTGATAAAATTCCTCATCTAAAATAACATGGCAAGTGGCACATGCTAGAGAGCCTTCGCATGCACCTTCAAGATCAATATCATTTTGATGAGCAATTTCCAAAATAGACAATCCTATAGGGGCGTCCACTATTTTCTCTGTCCCATCTTTATCTACAACAAAAATTACTTTAGGCATTAGTTATCATCCATCTTCAATTCACTTTAGTTTATTTCATTAATATGCTTACCTTTAAGTAAGCCTTCCACCGTGCTATTTAATCTTTCGGCAAGAAAATGCTCTGTTATATTCTCAAAATTTTTGCTACATTCTATAATGTAATCACGGTCATTTGAGTCTATTGCTTCTTTTAGAGTTTTAATTGCCATATCAATTTTTTCCATTTCATTTTTTGCAAGAAGATTTGGCATCTCTCTAATAGCATTTTCTATATTATAAAGCAAAGATTTTGTGTTAATAATTGTTTCTTGTAACAATTTCTTATTATGATCACTAGCCGCATTTTGATAAGCATTTTCTAAAATCTCGGTAATCTGACTTTCATTTAAACCATAACTTGGTTTTATTTCAATGTTATGCGATATATTACTATTTTTTTCTAGAGCTGACACTGACAAAATGCCATCTGCATCAATAGAAAATGTTACTTCTATCCTAACTCCCCCTGCTTTCATTAGTGGCAATTTTAGTTCAAATTTTGCAAGTGACCGACAATCCTCTACCATTTCTCTCTCCCCCTGTACCACATGTAGCTTCATAGAAGTTTGGTTATCCACATAATTGGTAAACTCCTTAGTAACCGATATCGGTATAGGGCTATTACGCAGAATAATTTTTTCAGTAATTCCTCCATTTAGTTCAATACCAAGTGACAAAGGCACTACATCGATTAATAAGGAATTAATATTTGCAGAAGTTAGGTTCTCTGCTTGCAGAGCCGCCCCCCATACTACCGCCTTATCTGGGTTAATATCTGAAAAAATAATAGTATTAAATGTTTGCCTTAAGCTCTTACTAATTAACGGTATACGAGTTGAACCACCAACCAGGATAATACCTGAAATATCAGGGTTCTTTGCCTGTTCTAGCGTATCTTTAGTAATAGCTATGGTACGTTCTACTAATGGTGCTATTAACCTCTCAAAATTTTCTATATCTAACTCCAACATCTTTTCTTCATATATATAGCTAACCCGATTAGCATTTATCCGTAACAAACTGGTGTCATTGCGAGGAGGGGCGAAGCCCAAACGAGGCAATCCATTTTTGGTTACTTTTATGGATTGCTTCGTCGCTACTAAAGTATCTCCTCGCAATGACTTTTGTAAATTGGGAGCAATACTAGTCGGATTATCTATAATACTACATTTATTTTGTACACTAAGTGTTTCTTTAACTTTTTTTGCTAATTTTATTAATTCGTTAGATGCTACTAATTTATATTTATCACAAAAATACTTCATCACTAAGTGATCAATATCATCACCGCCTAAAATATTATCTCCGCCAGTGGCAATAACCTGAAGTACGCCGGTTTGCATATTGAGAATTGATACATCAAAAGTTCCTCCCCCTAAATCATATACTAAATAACACCCTCTGCTTTCTTTATTTAAACCATACGCATAGGCTGCTGCTGTTGGTTCTGCAATTAACCGTAATACCTCAAATCCAGCAATTTTTGCTGCCAGCATTACTTCTCCTCTAGCAGCATCGTTAAAATGTGCTGGTACAGTTATTACCGCTTTTTTGACTTCTGAGTTTAATCTTTCAGTAGCTTGTTGCCTTAAATAGAGAAAGATTTGGGCAGCAATTTCCGGAACAGTCATCAATTTTCCAGCAAATTGCAGCCGTAATATTTCGCTATCTAGATCAATATAATCTTTTACTAAAGCAAAAAGTGCCGGGTTATTTTGTATATCGGATAGTTTCTTACCAAAGAGCCTTTTTATAGAGCAAAGATTATCAATTATATCATGATTACCCACAATAAAACTTTCACCATGGAAGGCTATTACTGATGGGATAAGTTCTAAATCTTGATCATTTGTGATAATTTGTACCACTTGTTGATTTGACAAAGCAATTAATGAGTTTGTTGTACCGAAATCAATGCCAACGGCTATGTTCTTATCATTTTCTTTATGCTGGGAAGAGCCAGCCTCACTAATTTCTATTATTTGCATGACTTGATTTTTAGCTGAATATTATTAATTAAGTTTTTAAGATATTTAAATCTTATAGTACTATCAATGGCATCTTGCATATTTTGATTTTGGAATGCAGCAATTAGAGATTTAGTAAGTTGTTGCTTTTCAAGAATTTTGTTATTTAGCATATGTTCTAACTTTGTTAAGTCTTCAGTAGTCTCAACAAACTCTAATTCACTCCACACAACATTTAATTGTTCCTTTGAAATACCTTGCCTAACCGTTAGGTCATCCAAAACTATATTGTTTAACAAGAGAAGATACTCAGCTCGTGCTAAATCGTCTTTAAGTGTTGAATAAGCCTTATTTAGCTCAATAGAGATAGCCAAATTTTTTTGCTTTTCGGTGTTAGAGTTAGTTCTATCCGGATGATATTTTAACTGCATAGCGAAATATTGACGATCTAAGATAGGCAAGTCAATATCATATTTTTTTTCTATGTCTAATAACTCAAAATAATTGTGCATAATCATTAGACCTTACATAACCTAATCTAATTGGTAATTTTGTTGTCAAAACTCGTCTCCGTTCCTCACATACATCTGAGTACGCTACGGTACTCGACTTCGTTTTTCCTAAAAATTCCTCAATTATCTTTAGGTTATGCAAGAGATCTATTGTTTAGTGGATTAATTGTCAAACCACGTGATTATATTATATACTAGAAAATACTGAAATGTTAGAGAAAAAACAGTAGAAGTGCTTAGCACGACAAAGCAAAACCCCCAACGTCATTGCGAGGAACCACCTTGCAGCAACGAAGCGATCCAGGAAAATGATTAGAAATGGATTGCCACAACCACTACGTGGTCTCGCAATGACGTTTTAGCAAATCATTTAAGTATATTTTTAAGTTATCTCTAACTCATTAATAGAACAATGTAGTATCTGATAAGCATCTACCCATGTTTTTATTACCTGCTCATGAGTTACTACTATTATATACTTATAGTTTAGATATCTTCTTAGAACGCCTTCTATTCTGTCTTTTATAGAATTCTTTGACTCCCACGTTTTAGGAATACCTGCTGGATATATACCATTATTTCTTTCATAATCATCTATTGCACTTTTTAACTGTATTTGATTGCTAATTCCTAACCCTAAATCCGGTTGCCATTCTCTTAACTCAAATTCTACAGTAATGTCTAAATCAATGTTCTTTGAAAGAATTGCTGCGGTTTGCAACGCCCTAGTATAAGGAGAAGATAGAATTAATTCTGCATTTTTTAATCTCAGATTTTTAGACAACTCATTGACCTGTCTAATTCCATTTGGCGTTAAACAGGGCAAATCCCTGTACCCGCCTTTTAATTGATGTTTTTCATTTAAAGACCAGTCTGTCTCACCGTGTCGGATTAAAAAGAATATTGTCATAAAAATAACCAATAATATATTAGCATAGCACTCTACAAAGTATTACAGCAGCATAAAAACGTCATTGCGAGAAGACACTTCAGTGGCGACAAAGCAATCTAATGAATGGAATTGCCACGACCTACTTATGTGGTCTCGCTAATAGACGTGTATGCACTTCAAACGTCATTGTGAATATAATATTTTTACAATATTTTTCTAATAACGCTTAGTGTACACTATAATTGTTGTATACTCATCATTAGAGCTTGACCTTTAGTTAAAAACTGATTATGCAAGAGATAGACAATTAATTATTATATACATGTTTCTATTAGAGTTAAAAAAAATAAATGGGACTCTTGACACTATGCATTTTATCGGCATTGGGGGGATTGGTATGAGCGGCATTGCCGAAATACTACATAATCTCGGATATAAAGTGCAAGGTTCTGACATAGCCGAAAATTATAATACCACAAGACTAGAAAATAATGGTATTAAGGTTTTTCTTGGTCATCAAGCTCAGAATATCACTGATGTTTCATATGTAGTGGTCTCGTCGGCTATTAATAAAGATAATCCTGAAATTCAGGAAGCTATACGTAAAAAAATACCAATAATTAGGCGAGCTGAAATGCTAGCTGAATTAATGAGGCTAAAATGTTCCATAGCAATTTCTGGTTCGCATGGCAAAACTACGACTACATCACTCGTTGCTTGTTTATTTGAAGCGGCTGGGCTTTGCCCAACGTTAATTAATGGTGGTATTATTAATAATATATCCACCAATGCATATCTTGGGTCTGGGAATTATCTAATCGCTGAAGCTGATGAATCTGATGCAACTTTCATTCACATACCATCAACGATCGCAGTAATAACTAATATCGATCCGGAACATCTAGATTTTTATCAGGATTTTGATAGTTTAATTAAAGCTTTTAAGAGTTTTGTAACTAATTTACCATTTTATGGTTTTGCCGTGGCTTGTATTGATCATCAAATTGTTAGAAAATTAGTAAATGACATATTTGAGCGTAGAATCATAACTTATGGAATAGACTCAAATGATGCCAACATACAAGCCTTTAATTTAAACTCTGATATTGAATCATCAACTTTTGATGTACGAATTAGTCTACCTAACGTAAATGGGGTAACAACTATCGAGCATATAACCTTACCTACTCCGGGAAGACATAATATCCTTAATGCTCTTGCGGCTATCGCGATAGCCGTAGAGCTTGATTTTGGTATTAAAATTATTAAAAATGGATTTAATAGTTTTAAAGGGATAAAACGCAGATTCACTAAAGTAGCCGAATATAATAACGCTACGATAATTGATGATTATGCTCACCATCCGGAAGAAGTAAAAGCTACACTTGCTACGGCAAAAAATATTGCTAATAAGCAAAATAGTAAAGTTATAGCAATCTTCCAACCACATAGATACTCAAGGGTTAAATATTTGTTTGATGATTTTATAACTTGCTTTTTTGATGCTGATCGGCTGTATATCACAGATATATATGCTGCCGGTGAACAGCCAATAGATGGTATAACGGGAAGAAATTTAGTAGACAAAATCAAGGATACTAAATCTCATTCGATGGTATCATTTATCGAGAATCATCAGGATATAGCTGGCATTATTGCCAAGGAAGCCATGCCAAATGATATAATAATTATGATGGGTGCTGGGAGTATTTCTGCTTGGGCAAATAATTTGCATCAGCAATTTGCTAACCTCAACAAATCTGTAAAGTAGATATTTTATAATTATGCAAATAGCTGGTGAATATAAAAATAATTACAATTTAAGTCATTTAACTTGGTTTAAAGTTGGTGGACCTGCGGAGATATTTTTTAAACCATTAGATTCATCAAGCTTAGCAGATTTTGTTGCACAAAACCAACAACAGAGACCAATAACTGTTTTAGGGGCTGGATCAAATATTATTATTAGAGATGGTGGTATAGATGGGGTTGTGATAAAACTTGGTCAGAATTTTACTAATATAGAATTAATGCCAGACCCCCAATTATCGCTAGGGCAATTATCGGTAGGAAGTAGTTGCCTTAATTTTAATCTTGCTAAATTTTGTCAAATACATTCAATTACTGGTTTTGAGTTTCTAAGTGGTATACCAGGTACTATAGGTGGTGGAGTGGTAATGAACGCCGGTGCCTATAACTCGGAATTTAAAGATATTATCCTAGCAATTGAAGCAATAGACTCTAGAGGTAATTTTATTACCATACCTAACGAAGAAATAGGTTTTAAATATCGAGGTAATAATTTACCAC
Organism: Labidopullus appendiculatus; assembly: GCA_913698135.1. Lineage (NCBI taxonomy): Eukaryota > Metazoa > Arthropoda > Insecta > Coleoptera > Staphylinidae > Labidopullus > Labidopullus appendiculatus. Next base: position 16,809 of record CAJYCY020000122.1, read on the forward strand.
AAGATTTGATTATAACCAAAGCTATATTTAAGACAACGATGGGGGACAGTAATATGATCCTAGAAAAAATGAATGAAATAAGTAAAAACAGACTAGCAAGCCAACCAATTAAAGAACGTACTGGTGGTAGTACATTTGCTAATCCAGAAAATCATAAAGCATGGCAACTAATTGATAAAGCTGGCATGAGAGGATACAAAATTGGTGGAGCTTCTATCTCGCAACTACATTGTAATTTTATGATAAACCATGGCAATGCTTCTGCTGGTGATTTAGAAAATCTTGGTGATCTTGTTAAAAAAAGAGTATTTGAAAATAGTGGGATTGATCTAAAATGGGAAATTAAAAGAATAGGGAAATATGCATAAATATCAAACAAGTTTTATTGCTAATTCTAAGGTTACAATATTGAGTGATAAAGGAAAAAAACATGTGGCGGTAGTAGGTGGCGGTATGTCGGCTGAACGAGAAGTTTCTTTAGTATCATCTTCAGGAGTTAACAAAGCTTTGGTAGATAGTGGATATAAAGTTACTTTTATAGATATGGGAATAGACATTGCCTCGGTACTTTTACAGATAAAACCTGATATAGTTTATAATTGTTTACATGGTACTTATGGCGAAGATGGTTGTTTGCCTGGATTACTCAATATCTTGCGAATTCCTTATACTCATAGTGGGGTTCTCGCTTCTTCTTTAGCATTTAGTAAAATACATGCAAAAGCATGGTTTGTTGCCAATGATATTAAGGTAGCCAAGCATATTGTCGTTAATAAATCTGATAACATTAAGGCTGATCCTATGCCAAGACCTTATGTTATAAAACCTATTGCCCAAGGATCAAGTATAGGCGTTGAAGTAATATTTGCTGAAGATGATTTTAACTTTGCTGATTATGATTTTCCTTATGGTGATCAGGTAATGATTGAAGAATATATTAAGGGGCGAGAAATGCAAGTAGCCGTTTTAAACGGCAAAGCTTTAGGGGTATTGGAAATAAAACTCCTGAAACAGCGTTTTTATGATTATGAGACTAAATACACTGATGGATTTGCCCAGCATTTATGTCCAGCTCCATTACCGCAAAATATATATAATGAGTTACTAGAAGAGTCGGAAAGAATATATCAAACCATGAATTGTAGAGGTGTGGCTAGAGCAGAGTTTATTTTTGACGAAAGTAAGAATGAAATTTTTACTATAGAAATTAATACTCATCCTGGTATGACTTCCTTATCGATTATACCAGAAATAGCTGCTTTACAGGGAATGGATTTTCGCTCGCTAGTGGAAAGAATCTTAGAAACAGCATGTATTGACACATGAAGAGGAATAAAGCGTCTAATAAGAAGAAAAAAGCCAATATACCTTTACGACGAAAGTTGGCAATGGTGTATATTAGAGCGGTATTTTTTATTAAAATTACCCTAGTAGTTTTGTTGTCTTCATTTTTCTTTACCAGCTATTTTGCTCCTGTAAGACAAGAAATTATCCAAAATATTTATGAATTCACTTCTGATATTAGTTTTAGACTTGAAAATGTTTTAATAGAAGGACAATATAATACTAAGGAAGAAGATATATTGGCAACTTTAAATGCTGATAAGGGTACGCCTATTCTTTCTTTAGACCTTGGAACAATAAAGAGTAATTTGCAACGCAATCCTTGGATTAAAAATGTTGTAATTATTGAGAGAAGATTACCTAATACTATTTACATAAGATTAACTGAGAGAGTGCCAATTGCTATCTGGCAATTTAACGAGAAAGTTTTCCTTATTGATCAAGAAGGATATAAAATTACTACTGATATAGGTACTTTCACTAATCTTCCTCATGTTGTAGGATCGGATGCTAATATTTATACTAACAAATTAATTCAAGATTTAGCAAAATACCCTGAATTAGCTAAGAAAATTGTCTCTTCGGTACTTTATGGGAAAAGACGATGGAATTTAAATCTAGAGCAAGGTATAACTGTTAAAATGCCAGATTCTGGGTTTGATCGTGCTTTAGATTACCTTGCAGGATTGGATATGAAAAATCTATTATTTAATCAAAATTATAAAACTATAGATTTACGAGATTTGAGTAAGTTTTATATAGAAAAATATTAAGAATTATGAAAGCCAGATTGTCTAACTTTTTAACTCTTGACCTTGGTAGTAGTAAAATAGCTTGTATTGCAGCATATATTGACAAAAGAGAAGATGCAAAAATAATAAGCCAGGTTCTGCATCACTCAAAAGGTATTAAATCAGGAGTCATATTAGATTTAAAAGATGCGGAAAATAGCATAGTCGGAGCGATTTACGCATTAGAAAAAGATTGCGGTAAAAACATAAAAAAAATAACTATATCACTAACAGGCTATGGCACTAAGTCTTATTATGCAAATAGTAAAATAAAACTTTCTAATCAGCCAATTTCACCACAAGATATCAAAAAACTTATCAAAAAAGCCTTATTGGAATTCAAAATTAAAGACCAAGAAATTATTCATTATTTCCCTATAGAATTTACTCTTGATAATAATAATGCTATTGAAGATCCAATCGGAATGTTTGGCAAAGAATTAGGGTGTGAATTACATATTATCACAGCAAATTTTAATATGCTGATGAATATTACCAATTGTTTTGCAAAATGTCATGTGGAAATAAATAATATTATATTAGCAATTTATGCGTCAGGAATTGCTTGTCTTTCAGAAGATGAAAAAAATCTTGGCTCTATCATAATCGATATGGGGGCAAGAACCACCTCTTTTGGCGTGTTTGTCTCAGGCAAGTTAATATATACAAACTACATAGATATAGGTAGCTTTCATATTACATCTGATATAGCAAAAGTCTTCTCAGTAAGCCTGAACGTTGCAGAAAAACTTAAGATTCTTTATGGTAATGCTATGCCATCTTCTCTTGATAAAGATAATATTATTAATTTAGAAGATTTTGAAATGGAAATTCCTGACAGTGGCAGACCAACAATTACCTCAAAATATCTTGCATGCGTTATCAGTCCAAGAGTAGAAGAAATATTATTGATGGTTCAAGCCCAGCACGATAGAGTTGTGGCAGGTAATATGATCGCCTATCGCATTGTTATTACTGGCGGAGGAGCGATGCTCCGGGGAGTAAAAGAACTAGCAAGTAAAATTTTTGAGAAACAAGTACGAATTGGTAAACCGGAAATTTTACCAGGTTTTGCTGAAGATTATAATCCCCATATATATTCCACTGCTATAGGTATGGTAAAAAACCAATCTTTAAAAATACAAAAGAATAATTTTGATATTAATGATAATAATGATGCTAGTTGGTTTAAAAAATTTCTAATTTGGCTAAAAGAAAATATCTAAAAATAATCATTACATAATTGTCACTAAATTTGATATTTCCAATAATTTTTTTCACAAAAATACTTTACATATCAAATATATTTCTATATCATATAGAATGTATCATTTTATAAAAAGAGGCTCGGTATTGACTATAGCTATTTGTCTCAACGAAAAGGATAACATTCATTAAATTTATAAGGCAAATATTATGACTAGACTTACTGACATTATTAAAGATCTGCGTGCAGGAGTAGATATTAAGAAAATAAGGTTGTGTAGTAGCATGATAGGCAATGAGGAAGTTAAGTTATTACTGCAAGCCTTAGAGAAAAACGATACCGTGACGGACATAGATTTAAGTAGAAACGGAATAACTAGTGGGGGGGGCTAGGTTGATAGCATACTTCTTAGAAAAAAACCGCTCTGTAACACACATAGATTTGCGATGGAACGAGATAGGCAATGAGGGTGCTAAGAGTATACTAGAAGTTCAAGCTATAAGGAAGAATAGTACCATAACAGAAATAAATTTGAAATGGAACAAGCCTACTTATAATAACAAGATAGACTATACCTTACTAAACAATATAAGTACAACATTAGAGAAAAATATACAAGCTAAAAAAACATTATCTAAGAAGAGCGATCAAGGAATAGATTCAGCACAAAAAAAGCTACCTGCTAATGATATAGGGCTAAAAGAGAAACAAGAAGTCTCCAAAGGAATGCAACAATTGAAAAAAGCTGGACAAGAGAAGAAATCAGAACAGCAAGAAGGGATAAATGCAACACTTGCCAAAATAATAAATAAACAGGCTATGCAGGATGATATTTTGAAACTTATTATACAGAAATTAGATGTTGTGATAGGAGAAGTAAAGCTGCTGACGGAGCAATCCTCAATGCAAGTATGGCAAACACAGCTGACAGAAAATAGCTTAGGAACAGGGGAACATCCGGAATTGTTATTAGGTGTTGTAGCCGATCAATATTATAGCCCCGAATAGGTTGTTGATATTGTTATAGTCAATTGATGAGAAGTTGGTGACGTCGTCGCTCAATGCTCGCCTATTACTTATAGGCATCGCTCCTGCTACCTAATCCTCCTGTATTGACTATATATAATCATTTTACTATATATCTGCTTTTTAAAGACTTTTGTCCATAACCGTTTTATATAGGATTAGTCATAGGTTCACATGATTATTAAAGTCATTCAAGTATAACAACCAATTTACTATATTATCTACGCTGCGGGGTATAAAGGTAATTTTATTATAGAATGGGAATTGATGGATGGCGATATATCCAGTACACTAAGAATTTCAACAAGAGCTTTGGTAAGGTTCTGAATCATTTGATCAGTATGGTTGGGTGTTGGAATGATTCTTAGGCGTTCTGTGCCACGTGGTACTGTTGGAAAGTTGATATGCTGAACATAAATATTATAGTCGTTCAACAACATATTAGAGGCTTGTTTGGCTTTAATTGGGTCGCCAATAATTATTGGTATAATATGGCTATCATTTTTAAAATAATTCACTTTAGCTTGATCGAAAGATTTTTTTACCTTGGCTATTACCTTTTGGTAAGTTTCCCTTTCTATATTAGAATTTTTTAAATGACGAATACTTGCAGTTGCTGCCGAAGCAATAATTGGCGGTAGAGAGGTGGTGAATATAAAACCGGGGGCAGTAAGTCTTATAGAGTCAATAATCTTACGATCAGCTGCAATATAGCCGCCAATAACGCCGTAAGCCTTGCCGAGGGTTCCCTGGATAATATTAATTTTATCAGCACAGCCTTGAAGATCGGCAATACCAGCACCATGCTTGCCATATAGACCCACTGTATGTACTTCGTCAATAAAAGTTAAAGCGTTATATTTTTTAGCTAAATTCACTATTTTTTCTATTGGAGAAAATAATCCGTCCATAGAATAAGCTGATTCAAAAACAATAATTTTTGGTCTATTAATATCTACCTTTTTAAGTAGTTCTTCAAGATGTTGAACATCAATATGTCGATAAATATGTTTCTCAGCTTTTGAATTACAGATACCGGAAATAATAGAAGCATGATTTAACTCATCTGAGAAAAAAACTATATTAGGCATTATTTTTGCTAGTGTTGCAAGGGTGGTATCATTGGCAACATAACCGGAAGTGAAGACTAAAGATGATTCTTTATTATGTAAGGTTGCTAGTTCTTGTTCTAATTCTATTATACAGCTATTATTGCCGCCTATATTTCTTGTGCCACCAGAACCAATGCCATATTTGGCTATCGCTTCTAGAGCAGCTTTGGTAACATCTGGGTGCTTACTCATTCCAAGATAATCATTGATACACCACATGACAATTTCTTTATCAACATACCAAGCGGACGGGAAATTATCTGCCTGCCTTTGAACAGGAAGAAATTCACGGTATCTGCCTTCTTGTTTAATTCTAGTTATGTGATTATCAAATATATTATTATAGTTAAACATTATATTAACCTCAATTGCCAGTTGCTAGGAGGCTGTCTCCTAGACAAACAGAAAATTATAGAAATTTACGATTTTCATCAAAAACATAACAAACAATTTTTCCAATATTATACTAACCTGAATTTGATATAACAAGTTATTATAAATTCGGTCATATCTATAAATATAACAGATTTTTTTGCTACACTAATAGTTGTTTTTATTATTTTTGCAATATAGTCAATTTAGGAGAAATTGATAACGTCGTCATTCGTCTCTTGCCTATTACTTATAGGCATCGCTCCTAGCCCCAAATTGACTATATCAATTATGTACGTCCAAATAATCGCTCAATATCTTTGAGTTTGAGTTCAATGTAAGTTGGTCTACCATGATTACATTGCCCTGAAAAAGGGGTTTTCTCCATTTGCCTTAACAATTCATTCATTTCTTCAGAAGATAATTTACGACCTGCTCTAATAGAATAATGACATGCATATGTTTCTGTAACATGTTCAATCAATTGAATCAAGGAAATATTTTCACCAAGATCAGATAGATTATCTGCTAAATCTTGGATAAGTTGGCTTATATTGATATCTCCTAATAGGCTTGGAGCCTCTGATACAATGATGGATCGCTCGCCAAATTTTTCTATGCTTAAACCTAATTTAGAAAGGTCTGCCTTCTTATTATATAATAAATCGGCTCTTTTGACATCTGGTAATTCTACTATCTCAGGTATCAGTAATCTCTGCTTAATTAGCCCTTTATTACTTATTGTCTGTTTAATTTTTTCATATCCCAAACGTTCATGGGCTGCATGTTGATCTACGATAACAATACTATCTGCTGTTTGTGATATTATATAAGTACCGTGCAATTGTGCTCTTGCCGCTCCGAGTGGCACATTGTTACAATCGCTATGGGTATATTCAATTGATGAGAAGTTGGTGACATCGTCGCTCAATGCTCGCCCATTACTTATAGGCGTTCCATCGCTCCTGCTATCCAACTCTCCTGTATTGACTATAGAGTCCTCTACTACTTCTACTTTAGCATGAGGTTCAGTCTTTATTAATGGCTGTTGAATATTAGAACTATTTTGGTTGGATTTAGGGAGAGTTAAATTTTGGGTTCGATAAGTACTGCTATTATCAGATACGCTCAAATTATGTGGAGTTAAATTATCCGGATATATTTTTTTTGAAGAGCTAGGACTTTTTTGTAATGGTATATTTGTTTTAATAGCATTATTAGTAGTTGCCGTATTTCGAAAAAGACCTAAGGCAGTTGTGGCAATATTCGTTGAAACCATATGACTTTTCGTGGCAAGGGCATCCTTGATAGAGCTTACCAGTAATCCCCGTATGGTATTTGGGTCATGAAACCTTACTTCTGTTTTGGCAGGATGAACATTAACGTCAACCATTTGGGGATCTATTTGTAGAAACAGAACTGAAACTGGGTGTCTATCCCGAGCTAAGTAATCCTGATATGCTAGTCTTAAAGCGATTTGTAGTAATTTATCCTTGACCGGTCTATTATTAACAAATAAAAACTGATCCTCAGCAGAAGCTCTATTAAAGGTAGGAATACTAGTAAAGCCATATACTGAAATTTCTGGTCTTTGTAGATTAATATGAACCGAATTTTCAATAAAATCAGAACCTACTATATCAATTATTCTTTGCTTTAGAATTTCGTCAAAATTACCATCTTGCCCTTTTACTTTTAGAATATTTTTACCATCATGAGATAAATTAATACTGATTTTAGGATGAGCTAATGCAATTTTCTTTATTACATCTACTGACGCGGCAAATTCGGTTTTATCAGATCTTAAGAACTTTAATCTTGCAGGAGTAGCAAAGAATAAATCTCGTATTTCAATCTTAGTACCTTCGTTATGAATGGTAGGCTTACTTCCTTTATTACTCCCACCACTAATTTGCATCTGATATGCTCTATCAGCTCCACGTGCCTTTGAAGTAATCAGCATCTTACTTACATATCCTATAGAAGGTAATGCTTCTCCGCGAAAGCCAAAAGTGTGAATGTTTAATAAATCTAGCTCATCAAGTTTAGAAGTGGTATGACGCTCTATGGCAATATTTAGGTCATCCTCAGACATACCTATTCCATTATCAGAAATAACAATAAGATTTTTCCCTGCTTGCTCAAGCATTATATCTATCTTAGTGCTAGCTGCATCAATAGCATTCTCAACTAGTTCTTTTACCACCGAAGCTGGTCGTTCAATTACCTCTCCAGCAGCGATACGATTTATAGTGCTATCTGATAGGAGTTTTATCTTCATTACTTAATTAACACAAATTTTTTACTACAATAAGGACACATAATAGAACCCTTGGTTGAATCAATTTCTAAATAAATTCTTGGATGATCATAAGGCGACTCTCTGCCAGAACATGATATTGATGTAGAGATAGTCTCAATAATTTCTACATTTTGCATAAAATTAAAGCTATTTGAGAGTTTTTAGGAGGCTGCCTCCTAGCATGTTATCATTATAAAACATAAGTGGCATTTATTCAAAATAAAAATTAGGTGTATCCATACATGAGTAAATTAATTAGTTATTGCAGGCAGCCTCCTAGCCATTTTATTAAGTTATTGGCAAAAATTCTAAAAATTATTCTGCCAACTATTATAATTATTATGGTGATAAGGAAACTATAAATAATATCAGCTGGGTAGTGCATAGCAAGAGTAATACGTGATATCGCCACTAAAATAACAATCAAAATGGCTATAATTTTTTGTCTCATTGTTATATATGACCAAATACAGTAGGCAACCAATAATGCTAACCCAGAATGACTGCTTGGAAAACTAGACAAACATCTTTCAAGTTCAATATTAGCAATTGTTACAAAACTATTAATAGGCAATGAGCAAAATGGTCTAGGTAGATTAACCGAAAATTTAAGTAGAGCATAAATACAACCGAATATCGTATAAATTATACCAATCATTACCATTTTATTATATATAGCCCAAAATTTGCTCTGACGATGATTAAAATCTTGAATCTTTTTTATCTGAATGTAAAAATATACGCAATATATCAAATAAACGATAGCAAAATTGGTAATATTAAAACAATAAGAGATAATTTGTAGAATATAAGCTATTATGCTAAAATGGTTAGTTATGCTATTGATCCACAAGAATATTTCTTGATTAAGACCTTGGAAATTATATAAAAGTTCAAACATTTTCAATTTTAATTTTATTTGGTTTAAGTAAATAATATTATGCTAGAAATAACAGTACTAGGATGCGGATCATCGCTTGGTCTACCGATAATTAATTGTGATTGCAATACATGCACCTCGACTTCAAGTTACAATAAAAGAACTAGATCATCAATATATATGGATGATGGTAATAGTCAAATTCTTGTTGATTTTGGTTTCAACATTAAAGAACAATTACTACGAGAAAAGATTAGAAAGGTGGACAGTGCCATATTAACCCATTATCATGCAGATCATGTTAACGGTATTGATGATCTACGGGTATTTCCATTCTTTCAGAAACGACCTTTAGAAATTTTTACTGATAATGCTACAGCATTGAGAACTGAGCATCATCACCAACACTTGTTTGCTCCGGATAGGCTGATTGCAAGACCGGTAGATTTTTTTGCAAAATTTAAAATTAACACTATAGAGGTACAATTTTTTAGACAGCATCATGGTCCTATAGATAGTTTGGGTATTAGAGTGGATGATTTTGTCTATTCTAGTGATGTGGCAGATTTTCCGGCAGAGTCCAAATCATTCTTAAGAAACATCAAAGTGTGGATATTAGACTGTATGGCATACGAATCTAATAATTGCCATGCAGGATTAGATAAAATTTTACAGTGGAACGATGAATACAAACCGCAACAAATATTATTAACTAATATGAATCATTATATTGATTATCACGAGATATCAAAAATATTGCCAAGCAATATAAAACCTCTATATGATGGTTACAAATTTATAGTTTAGTATGATAGTAGTTGATAAGGTTTCAAAAAAATATAGTAAAATTTATGCTGTTAAAGATGTTAGTCTTGAGTTCAAAAAAAAGGAAACTATAGCGATTATAGGTTCTTCTGGTAGTGGTAAATCCACTTTATTACGAATTATTAATGCGTTAGAAATACCTACTACTGGACAAGTGTTTATTGATAACAAAAAGTTAACTCAAAAGAATAAAAGAAAGCTTTGCCTTAAAATTGGTATGGTTTTCCAGGCTTTTAATCTTTTCCCACACTTAAATGTTCAGGATAATTTAATATATGCTCCTGTTAATATTTTGAAAATGCAGCAGATAACTGCCATTTCTAAGGCGGAAAAATTATTAGAGCAATTTGGTTTAAAACAAAAAGTTACTGCTTTTCCTATCAATCTATCTGGAGGACAAAAACAGCGAGTAGCCATTTGTCGAGCCTTAATGATGGATCCAGAGGTAATGTTATTTGACGAGCCTACTTCAGCTTTAGACCCTGAAAATATTAAAGATATTATTGAAATTATCTCTTTATTAAAAAGTCAAATGACGATGATTGTTGTTACTCACCATATCAAATTTGCCAAAGCGATAGCGGATAGGATAATTTTTATGAATCACGGACAGGTTCTAGCCGATCAGCCAGCCGCAGAATTTTTTGAAAAGCCAAAATCTCATAGAGCAAGATTATTTTTAGAGAATATAGGTGACTTAATGTGAGTAATAAGAGTCTTATAAAGTTAACAATGCTTTTATGTATTAGTATGGTCATTACCTTCTTGATACGTAAATTAGTAGATGCACAATTTTCTGGCTTCTCTTGGAGTAGCCAGAAGAGTATATCTTGCTTTGTAATGATTTTGATTATTATCAGTATCGTTTATAATTCCTTTAATAAAAAGGGGATAAAGATCGTCTCTATTCAGCTATTAATTTGGGAGCTAATTTTCTTGATCATAATTATTGGTTACGCTTTCAGATTTGAATTAAATTATACCACACAACGAGTCATATCCGTACTAATACCATCATATAATTGGGTCAATAAACAAGGAGAATTAGTGATTAGCCGTAGTAGCGACGGACATTTTTACATTGACGTATTGGTAAATGGAGTAAAAATTAAATTTATGATTGATACCGGGGCAAGTGATGTTGCCCTTACTACTAATGATGCTAAAATGCTAGGATTTGACTTATCAAAACTACATTACACTAGAATTTACTCAACGGCTAATGGTACTAGTACAGCCGCCCCCGTGAAATTAGATATTGTAGTAATTGATAATAGAGCTTTCTTTAGAAATATTGAAGCTCATATAGGTACTGGTGGTCTCGATATATCACTACTAGGTATGTCAGTACTAGAACGTTTTAAAAGTTTCAGAATAGATCGAGATATGTTGACTTTAAGTTGGTGAAAGATTTGTGAGCGTTCACGGATTTTTTTGCTATTTTCTTATGATGAATAAAAAATCTGTTTGCCAAACATCTATTAGTGAGGAACTACTTTAGTAGCAACAAAGCAATTTTAAGTTAAAAGTATGGTATATAGATATTGAAGTCAATGTAAATAATGGTGTAGAAGTCAAGATTTGATCTTACAGACAGGATAAATTAACTTATCATCTTTTCGACTTCTAAAGAGCCATTGTTCAGTTCAGTTTTTTCATAAGCTAAGGTTTGTCTTATTTACCATCAATATTATCATTCTTTCGCATATTCCGGATCAGAATCTATTAAATTTCTACTTACCTGTGCAATAACAAAACCAAATTCATGTAATAATCCCTTGATCTCATTAGCAAGTGCAGTACGGTTTTTACCACTCGCTACCTTACTCTATGAATAAATAAAATATCTTGTTGCTCTGCAGTTTTGATAGGCACAAACCTTATATTAGGTCTTGCTACTGCCTCGCATATTGCTTCGCTATCTGCTTGAGCATTTTTATTAGTTTTAACATAAGGCTTAACAAATTGTGGGGCTATTAGTTTTACAGTATGCCCTAGGAGGCTGTCGGAGATAACAAAAGTAATTCTATATTTGGCTCTTTTTGGCTGCGAATAAACATGATTTTTTTGAAATAGGTATACTATTCCTGCATAAATCATATTTATTCTCGCCGAAAAATAGCTCAAAATATAATTAATTAGTTATCTCCGACAGCCTCCTAGAGGAAGCAATTTCTTAGCAAATATGTTTGACCTTGTGGTAA